>PNEQ01133781.1:11334-90291 GCA_003012365.1 Medauroidea extradentata
TAGGGCTGATGAGGCACTCTTAATATTTACTTAGGCTTTCGTGGTAAAACATTTAAACACATAGACGAAAACAACTAATGATAAAATAAAATAAAAGTGTTATTTTAGTTACTGAAACACAATAAATAATTTAAAATAAGTAATACTAATTTCTCATCAATCATAATAGAAAAGTTTGTAGCTGTTTGTCCTGAGAATATGCATTTTAAAACTTTCTGTATCCATCTGTATCACAACATTAATTAGTTTTTTTTTTTAATTGACTTCTCCGAAAAACTTCAAAACAACTTAACAGCCATAGATTATGTATCCCAAAGAGCAATGTTCACACATCACTGTGATTGATTTAAAATAGTATTAAATAAATATCTACAACAAATTTTGAATTTACAAACGCGACATTATTCCTATTGGCACAGTCAAATGTCATGACAAAGACATGCTGCATTAACCATGAAGCACAGCTACAGATTTGCGCGTAGTACCAACAATCCGTTGAAGGCGGCTTACAGTGGACAAAAGTCCACGAACACTCCAAAACGGAATGAGTGAACCTTCGCTGATTTGCCAGTGCTTTTCACATATTCCGGATTTTCCAGTGTTTTTTTTTTTGCAGATTCAATTGTTTAACCAGCTCCATCCGGAATCTGTGAAAACCACGGGCAAATCAGTGAAGATCGGCTAATTCATATTTGGAATGTAGGACAACTGCTCTAAACACGTACTTCCAGCTCGGAAAAAATGTATAATCCCGGCAAAATAAGTTTAAATTGATGCTATGCCGCATGGCTTGTTTTGTTTGCTACCCCCTTCCTAACTGACCTTCTACACAAGTCAGCGAGGGTGCCAACTGCGAAGTAATAAATCGTGGCCGCGGGCGGCGGAGAACAAAACGGGGAGATACATTGTCCGGGTTTTTGTTCGAGCCCTGGTCGAGTCGCCTCCGTGGACGAGCTGCTGTCTGGGCCCGAGCGACACTTGGGGCCTCGTCCTGACGTGAAAGACCGGCCTTGGCCGCCTAAACTTGACATTAGTCTCAGAAGCGACGTCGTTATATGGGCGACCTTGAAGCGTTTATCAAATGCCACGTCACCGCAGCGAGTTAAGCGCTGAATTAGCGTGCAAGATTCCCGCCGATCAATATAGACTATTTGACCCTATGCGGTGACCAAATAATTTCATTGCTGGAACATCTGTAGCAATGTTTAGTACACGCTTCTACCTGAATTGCTCATACATCCGGTTAGTGCATTTTGAAATACGGCAGTCTAAAATGGTTGGTTTCTTAAAAATGAAATTCCATCATTGTCCGAAGTGTTTTATTTTCGTACATTGGCCCAATGGGCGCATGTGGAATAGTTCCGTTAAAAAAAAAAAAAAAAAAAAAAAAAAAAAAAAAAAAAAAAAAAAAAAAAAAAAAAAAAAAAAAAAAAAAAAAAAAAAAAAAAAAAAAAAAAAAAAAAAAAAAAAAAAAAAAAAAAAAAAACTATTTTCCTGAACATTACAACGTATTTGAAAAGCGCGGTAGACGACTTATGCTTGGAGTGCGTTGCAGGGCGTTGCTATTATTTTTTTATGAAAGCAACTTAATGATAGAAGCATTCAAAATCCACGTAATTTTCTAGAAGCATTCACTGTATGCTATTCCAGTAATTAATTAGCAGCCAGTGTACAAAAGGTTTCTAACATGAAAGTCATTTCCCGAGTTTTTCCTTTCTATAGGTATTTGCAAACCGTATAAAAAATAATCAACTGAGATTCGGCGTCGTGATGGTGTAACACTTTATTTTAAACATTGCCATAAAATTATAAAACCAATATTTAAATGATTTGGTGTCGACTCCCATCTGGTTAGTTTAGTATTGAAAAATGATCGCTTCAAGTCCGTAGTTGTTTGCCAGAACAATTCTAGTTCTACCACGCGTCTCTCATTCAACAACATTGCAGTGTAGTTGTAAATATTTGTGGCACTATATTAACAGCAAACGTTCAGTTGACCCATACACATCCTTATGTAAATGTAGGATACCAAAAATATGTTTATGATACCCACCATGCAATTTATAACAGTCAATTAGTATAATCAATAGCAAAAATCTTCATAATCTTGTAAATTCACTCCACACGCACAGTAGGAAATACAAGACTCCCGTTATATTATGCTAACGAGGTCATTTTTCAAGCTACCTGCTTTTAACGTAGGCTAAAACCAAACCTACATCATTCTTTAAAATCATGCGATGAATGTCTCATCTAAAATTAATACGATCATAAAGCAATGCTGAATTAGGTTAAAATATTGGAAATCTAAATAAGGAAACAGATGTTTAGGATGGTATCACGGGCCGATGTTAGCTAAACAATTAAGCCGTCTGTTTACAAACCTCTGAAAGGAAAACCTAGGGGGTTAAACACTGTTTCAACGTTTACGACCTGCAATTTCGACCGGGTAACGATTTATAGTTGGCGGCAGAGGCGAGATAAGTGATGCGGAATACACGTACCGTTACTACTGGGCACCTGCATGAGCTATAGGCTCAATAAACAAACGCATCACGACCACGTATACCAACCGCTCAGCGCCACAGAGAGAAAGAGAGAGATAGAGAGAGAAAAAGAAACGTTTTATCGGCGAACAGAAGACATAACTCCGGCGTGCTTAATAAACGACACTTAATTCTTCAACGCTCGTTTGAAAACTCGTAAGTTAAACCCGGCCGCGCTAAGAATGGCCGGGGCGGGAGGGAGGGGATATTTACTGCGCTATCATTCCATAACACCTTGTTAGACAAGCTTCGCGCGGTTGTATCGACGGCGCTTTATGCCGTTTTCAGTTAATGGCCGCGGTCGGCACGTGCGAGAGGGACGGAGACAGAGAGATAAGAACTTTAGGAGAAGGGAAGCACTTTACTGATCTCCGCAGACGAAATAGACAGAGCTCTGAAGGTCGGTTTGAATTGAAAGGCCACTTCGCACCCAACTTACGGTCTCCAACAGAGGCAGTTAAGGGCATTGTTGCACGGAAACCTGAAAAGTTGTTAAATTGCACACGATGCCTGGATAAAGTGAGCACTAAAATTTTAATTTTTGCAAAATATCGCTAGACCTTACTGCATATAAACGTTAACTCTAGTTGCCTTACAACTTGTGAGGTTGGCAGAAAAATTACGCGATATAGTTCCATGTATTTTCCTGTTTAAATACAACCATACTGAAACAAAAGCAACCTAAACCGACTGAATTGTATTTTATATAAGTAATAACCCTTTTTTGTACCAAACTGCATAGATTCATACAGACTGCAGAGTTTATCTTCTACGTGCAAACATCATGTGACATGTCCATAGAGGTTAGACGTTTCCCTAATTATCTCGGGCTGTTGATCAGCAAGAAAAAGAAAATAAAAAATTTAAAAGTTAAAGAAATAATAATAAATTTTTTTTTTTTTTTTAGCTTTTGAGACAATTTTTATTGCTAAAACATAATGTTTAATTTGTTTTAAAACTTTTAATATTTTTAGCAAACTCAGTAAGAAGAAAACCTGACACTGAAGGGGTTAACCGTTACGCGTGGCTGAAAATGGGCTTTTTTGAGTGCCCACTTTATCCCGAACTGCCTATGGAATGGCTACTGTGGTTACCTGCCTGAAGTTACGTGTCCTGTCATCCAAATTTTTATTTCTAGCTGAATTTATGAGGCATATATGAGGAGTTTAGTAGTTCACGCACACGTGAGCTGCGCAAAGTGAATTGTGTGTCATAATCAATGAAAGACATGATAAAAATAAAAGCTTTACGTGATGACGTGAGTGGCTTAAATTACTAAATATACCTTTCAATAGTCGCCTCGAGTGAGAAAATGTTTTGTTACGAAATTGTTCAAGATATAAGTCTATAAGTAGCCATCTACTTAATTACCATATGACCTTAGTAACTTTAATACTTAACTTTTTGATCTAGGGAGCTGAAAATAAAATAACCAAATCTAAAAATTTAAAAACATACGTGTAGCTACTTCATATATGTAGATAAATAAATTGTACACTGCATCACTAGTTTCAAAATAAAACACATAACACGTGTGCTTAAAATATGTTCCGCAGAGAAAAGCGTGATTGTTCCTTTTTCGACAAAAATACGCGGCGTGCATTAGTTGTATACCTACGAAGAGAGCACACACTTGAAACTATGTCCCTACAATTGAGAATTTCCGTACTGTTAATAGAAACATTATTTCCTGTCTCCTCGAAATGGCTAAGAGCCGCTTATCCAAACTGTCGTTGTGTGAATTTGCCGTTCTGATGCGTAACAGAAAGAATCATGCGTTGGGTGTGATTGAGTGAGATATTTTGGTCAGCGCTTAACATTGAGGTCTTCAGCGCTAGTGAGGGGTGACATTATGGGAGTATGAAGAATTGTTGGAAGAATGGGCGGGGGAGACGGGAGATCCCCGAGAAAATCCGCCGACCAACGGCATCGTCCGGCACGATTCTCACATGTGAAAATCCGGGGACCGATCCCGCCGGGAATCCAACCCGGATCGTCTTGGGGAGAGGCAAATGGTCTGACCATTCGGCCACCGCGGCCCTAGAATGCTTTGGACCTAACTCTAAACGTTCCATTATTAAAATGGCGGGGAGTACTGTGGAATTCACAGATGACAAGCAAATATTAAACAAATAAATAAATATTAACATCAGTAGACAAGTTTCTCTAATGACACGATGGAACCTTTGAAATGTTAATTGCTCCAAAGCTTTAATAATTTTGTGTGAGCTACTAATTGCCACCGCTTGATTTATTAGTAGAAGCACGATTATTTCGCGTATTGATTCTAGGTCAGGTTGAACGCCAATAACGTATACTTCACACCCTTTCCTGTGATTAGACGAGAGCGGTTGTAACACACTTTTGACGACTGCAAGCCATTTACAAATAAGGAACTAAGTCGCGAGGATATCACGTGCTACAAATTTGTACGGTTAGAAGCCAATGGATATTTGACTTTGGTCAGTGTGTGCATCGGACTGAGAAGTCTAGGCTGCTGCCAGATGGATACGCGAAATACTCGTGCCTCTACTCATTAGCAATCATGTCAACAGAGATCAGTGTCAACATTACCCGGGTATAGTTTCAAAACTTATACATCTCTTAAATCCATAACAATCGCAAAGATAAATTATAACGACGCACAATTTTATCTATCGTGAGTAAAAACGTGTGGTCGGTCGTTATTAATATAATAAAATAAATATTTGAAACGTTTTAAGTCACATATCGTGTCCAAATAACCCCGCTTTAGTGAATGGAAGAATCAAGAATGGTTCAATATGTAAAATAGTCTAAGGATAATAATGAGCTTATGAAAACCGCGAATGAGAGAAACTTGCAAAATTTTTTATGCTTTCGGGTATTGAAGAGTAATATTAAGGTCGTTCCAAAGTATTTTGTATTTGAATGAAACGAAATAGTGCACAGTAAAATTAAATATCTCTGGCTAGGGTTTCACGAATATAGAAACCCATTGAAACTTTAAGAACTTTAAGACATTTTCTTTAAATACAAAAGTGTTTTGTATTGGGTTTTATATAGCCTACTTAAGCACTAGCCCGTGACATGTATTTTTACTGTGAATTATTATTACCTTTCATCATTTTGATTGGTTTTCTTGGGTGTATGAACTAATAAGTAGAGCCACGATTTTATGGCGAAAAGATTTTTGCAACATTTGGTTTCGATGCGTCATGTGCACACCTGCAGCTCTGCTACATCGTCTGTGGTTGGATGATTTTATTCTCACTTGCCTTGGCAAATTATAGACGTACAGACTCACAATAATCTTATTCTGATTGGTGCAGTAAAATGAGACACGTGTCTGAAGATAGACACTCTGCCAATAACCTTGAAACAGAACTGCCGATGTGCACGTGAGACACTGAAACTAAGTGGGGCAAAAATCTTTTCGCGACAAAATCGTGGCCCTACTAATAAGATGCAAATTTTGAATTTGTAATACCATTATTGGAAAACTGGCTGAACTTTTTTTTTGGTAAGAGGATAAAGAACTTCCAAGTAACGTCTGCAAAACTAACACTGTTTCTTACAAATATAAAATTACTATTTTTTCTCTGAAACTCCCTTAAGTATGAGTTGTCAAGCATAGGTTGAATTACCGAGCGAGGTGGCAATAAGGTAACATGTTGGACTCGTCTTCCGAGGACTTGGTCTCGCTTTCCGACTCCGACTATCATGATCTCAGTTTTCCATGGTTTCCCGAAATCACTGTAGGCGAATTGCTGGGATGCTTCCTTACGGGGACGTTTAGACAATTTTATTGTATTTTCCGTTATCAAAATTTTCTCTTCGACAAAGCATAGGATATATTCTTGGCAAACTTCTTGGCATAAACGATAATGGAATCTTTCATTAATTTGTCAAGCAGAATCATTGCAAGAGAACTATAAGTTAACTTTCAAGAATTTTCTTGCAATTATTCTGCATGACAAATTAATGAAATATTACATTATTATTTATGTCAAGCAGTTTACCAAGAATATATCCTATGCTTTGTTGAAGAGAAAATTTTGATAACGCAATTTGAATAAATGTTACGGCTCAAAAACTGAAAGTACAATACACTCTCCCGAGTTCTTGGCCTTGTGTGCATGACCTCGTCGACGAGACGTAAAGCTTATAAAAATAGGCCGATTATTTATATAATCCCTGTACTTACATACATACTAATTTCGAATAGTAAAACGATACATCGTATTACATATATATATATATATATATATATATATATATATATATATATATATATATATATATATATATATATATATATATATATATATATATATATATATATATATATATATATATATATATATATATATATATATATATATATATATATATATATATATATATATATATATATATATCGACGGCAGTCCACTCTGCGGTCGCCGTGTGGTAAATGCAGGTCCATGTCCGACACGCGAGTCCCTGATATCCCGCGGGAAGAAGGGAATGGTTATACTATCACCTACAGACGCACGAACCCAACTACACACCAACCCTTTTCCAACTCAATCACGTTATGAGAAGTGCTTCTGGAAGAGCGCCGATAAAGCCAGGACATCGACGTCAGTTCGTCCACCTACTTGTGTTTTCTTCAGCCGCGGCGGCTGAATCCCTCGGCTTGTTTATGACCCTCGGGTATCGGCGTCTGCACGAACCACTCACGTCACACCAGAGGACGACGGCCCTAGGGATGGTATGCGTCGACCTCTCTTGACCCTCCTTCAGATCTGAATTACGTCAGCCTGGGTCTATCCGTCTCGGCATCCGTCTTTGCCCCAACTAATCTAGTCGTCAGTGATGATAGTTAATTCGTAAATATAACCACACAGTGGAGTAGCTGCTGGTTGTTTGTAGCAGCATTTGCCATATATTGAGCCACGAACTTTTCGCGAAAATAATTTTGCCCCAATTTGTTTCAGTGCCTTACATACACATCTGCAGCTCTTCTTCGTTGTTATTGGCAGCGTGTCTCTGATCAGACACTTCTCTTATTAGACTTTGCCAATCACAGTAAGGTTACAGCAACTTCCGCACGTCTGTGATTTGCCAGTAGAACTCCAAGACACGTGACAGTTAAAACATCCAATCACTGACTATGAAGCATAGTTGCAGATGTGCACATAAGACGCTGAAACAAACTGAGGCAAAATTATTTTCGCGAAAAGTTCGTGGCCGTAGTCAAAGATGACTTTGCTGATCTCCTGGGTTCTGCTTTAAAAAAACTTAACTAACACATTTATTACACGTGTGGAATATATTAAACCTTTCAGAATTACCTGTAGCTTCAGCATCGTAGACTAGTAATACCCAAAATGTGGGAAAATTTATTACCAATAAAACTCAATACCAAATTTCTTTTTAACGGCGATTGGGGTAGTTCTATATCTAACTGTTTAAAAAGCAAAGAAATGACAAATCACTCTTAAAAACACGAACTGGAAATTATTCTTACATTATTCAAATAGGCCTATTAATAATAACTTTTCATTACTGCGTAAGCAAATGAGCTAATCCAATGGGAAGGCACAATTTTAGCTGAGCGCACAAATTATTCGCTTCCAAAACACCCCAAACAAAATCAAATGTATATAATAACAGCACTCAAACAAAAGGAACAAAGTTATTTGTGAAGATGTACATTAACCCCAAAAACAATACACAATAGGCAGGGATGGTAATTTATCGCGATAAAGTTGACTGTTTCCTATAGACTTCAGTGTTATGTGTTTTGACCCTCTTCCTTTCGTTACTGGTGAGTCCCTATTTGACTGGACTAATGTTTATTATGGTGCTTTGGGACTGAACGTCTGTGATTTGCTTGTGAACAGTCATATCGTGGCATAGAACTGTCAACCAATCATAAAAGCTGCATGACGCTACACTGGTTGGGAGAATACGCTAGCAAAAATAATTCTCGCGATTTGTCACCTTCTCTAACTGTAGGTAAAGACCTCCCAATTTCGAGTTAATATTTCGCCACAGGCTAGAATTCACTGGCCTGTGCTCACCCGAACGCTCCGTAACTTTATAGGCCACGGATCTCCTTATCTTTGTGTGCCAGCATTTCGAGATACAGTTGACCTTATATCATTGGTAGAGATGATGGTTTATCGCGAGAAAACTTGACTATTTACTAGGTTTCAGTGTACGTTCAGCTTATCAAACGATTGCCGGCTTTCGTTTGTACTTGGAGCTGTTGCCCTATTTGACTAAGCGTATAAAAAGCCCACAATTGTAATATTTGTTGCCTTGGTCTGCAGACAGCTACGTTATGTCAGTCGTACATCACCCAACCATACGTGTTGCAATTTACTACAGCGTTTTCAAAGGTATGTTGGCACAACATATTTTCGCGATATACCATAATAGGAAATTTAGGGAGAATTTGAGAGTACTTAAAAAAAATTGTTTGATATCTCAATAAATTAGTTCCCTGAGTAAAATAACTTTACGTACAAATTATACTACATACTACAAGAAACATTTTATTTATATTATTTGTTGTAAATGTGCTCTTTTTTCTCACAGTGATAATAATCGACACTTGAGCTCTGTGTGTACAGGATAACCTGAACTATAACAGTTTTACCTACTCCTCAAATGTTATGTGAGGCTGATCAGCGCTCCCCAATCTCTAACGGCTGCGAACCACGCCTGCTACTGGTAATTTGAAATTCGCCACATGAAAAGTCACGCAAGCTCTGTTCAAACAGGTCTAGAGTGTGGGATAGTCAGCAGCTAAACGTGGTCGAGTTTTAAGGGTGGTCTTCACCAGTTTCAAATTTCCACGTTACACTCGTGGGAACAGCGGAGCGATAAGGGCCAGAGTCCAACGTTCGACGGGGCATAACATAGCATAATCTGCGATTCAATTGGCCACGAACTTTTATGAGTTGGCATTTACGTGTGTTACGTATTTACAGAGACTGGACTTCCTACCGTGTAAACATTCTCCGCGGCAAGTCACGACAATATCGGCCAGCGGGAGACGTCGAACGAGCCTATAGTCACTTGACGTCTAGTCAACTGTCAGAAAATAACTCGAATATTGCATGTGTCTACAAACCATCACCTCTGCCTATCAGTTATCCGTATTTACTACTGGCTTGCAGTCGTGAAATATGTGTCAAGACAGCCACCGTCCAATCACAAAAATGACCGTGCAGTACACGTTCTTGGCGTACATCCGCGAAATCCACGTACCCCTAGCTTGATGTGCATTCATTATTACATATTTTAGTCGACATTAAAACCCTGAGGTACCATGTACAAATATCCTCGGTTCATATTCAGGCTAGGATAATTTTTAAATTTGGCTGACAACATGTTATATATGATCATTTTAGTTACAATTCCACGGGTGAAAATTAGTACACATGCAGGACATAAATTTAAATCATTTGTAATAATTGCATAGAAACTATGTATCGCATTGCAATTTTTCCTTAGATAAATATGTATTTATGTTTATTTTTGGATCAAAAGTTTGTTGCTAATACGTGGTCTATACAAGAGAAATAATTACACTGAATTGATTTGCTCTAACGAAACTTCAACAAGTCACAACTGTTACTTTATTTTGACAGATTTCTATGTGGGCCGTGCGGCGTGCGCTAAGTGGCCCTAGAATATTATTTTTTGCTCGGCGACGTAGGTGTCAACCACTTGAATTTAGCGCGAAGGTCGTTAATTGCCGCAATTATGTCAGTGCCCGTAATTACAGAGTTGCCCGATGAAGCACATACTGTATGTAAATAAGGCTATTTCTTGTTATGCGCTTCTAGATTGACCACGTACGTACAGTCCGGCAAAAAAATTAAGGACTCTTTCAGAAAGAAACGCTGCGCTGACTATAAATTTTCCATCGAACATCGTGTAGTCTCTTGGTATCAAATATACGTGTACGTGTGTAAAAAGGATATTTTATTTCTTATTGATGATGCGAACCTTGAAACTGTTCCCTGCCTAGCTGATTACCGTTCTTTGCCTCGCGAGTGTTGTTCCAGTCAGCGAGATAAAGAATGAACGAGGGTTGGTTCGGCTACGGAATAACAAGACGAGAGGGAATCATGACAGCGATACGGAGCGCATTGGAACAGTATTTTGAGATTATGAGCCTTTGAATCAAAGAACAATGACTAGAGGCCGGAAAATTTCGCTGATTTAATAACCTACAGGCTAGAATCCATTGTACTACGCATATTCAATCCCCGTCTATTCATTCATTGTCCGCTGTTCTACTGAGTAGCAGCTGATAGTCAAATAGTCGGGGCTTGAGTATGCATAGGATAGTGAATTCTAACATGCAGGTCTTTGAATCCGCGAAATTTTCCTGCCCCAAACAATGACACATGTCAAAGGTGTAAATTTACTTATACAGAATGTTCCAAAAAATGGTAACTGAAAAAATATTGCTTCTATCAGTAGTCTATCTGTATTAATGTAAGCATTTAAGATATCATATTTTTGGAACATCCTGTATACAATGTATTTTCCTTGTCGTGTCATAGGAAAACACGGAATATCACACGATGATTCTATGATTCGTGAAATCCGGGTAATAGAGCCACGATTTTATGGCGAAAAGATTTTGCACCACTTCGTTTTAAATTTATTTTTGTTCACAACCGCTACAGTTCTGCTGCATTATGGTCAGTTATTGGCAGAGATGATTGAACATCGCGAAAACGTTTTCTGCCAACATACCCTTAAATTGCAACATATATGATTTGATGATGTACGTCTGACACAACGTAGCTGTCTGCAGACCAATAACAGGCATCAGGTATTACAATAGAGGGATTCTTATTGACTCAGTCAAATAGGGCAACAACTTCGCGTACAAACGAAAACTAATTATCTTCTGATGAGCTGAACGTGCATTGAAACCTAGGAAGCTGTGAAATTTTTACCGCGATGATCCATCATTAGGGACTTGCAAAATTCGTGTTATTATTTGGTAAGAGACTAGACTTAACCGTCCTATATATACAGGATTACAGTATGAGATGACACTGGCCGTAGCCTGTTACGTATGTGACCGCTTTATAGCAGGTTGGTCACTCAAACTCTGCAACTTTTAATTATTGGACAGAAGCATTTCACCCGACAGACTACGGCATTGTTTGCCTGCTATGGGGGAAGTTGGAAGAGTATATAACCATTTGGAGTCCAGCCTGGTGACAAGAAATAATGCGAATTTTGCATGTCTCTATCCATCATCTCTAGTTATTGGATCTTACACTCATACTTGTCTTGCGGTTCTACTGACAAATCACAGACGTACGGAGTTACAATAATTTTATTCTGATTTGTGCACTCAAATGAGAGACGTGTCTGAACAAAGACACGCTGCCAATAACCATGAAGCACAGCTGCTGAAGTGTATGTACTGTAAGGCATTAAAACAAAATGGTGGAAAATCTTTCCGCGTCAGTGATCGAAGCAAAATTTGCACCTTCGTTGCGTCTGCTCGCAATATGAAGGAATGAAATACGCACGCGCTAAAGTACAAGAGGTGACGTGATCGGTGCACAACTGTTATAAATACGCGTAAATAAAGCACGAGTCAATTTGCTTTGTTTGTGTATGCGCGGCAAAAAAAAAAATGAAGGTGTATTCATTTCTAACTGTAACTAGATGCTCATCAAGACCTGCTCTACTTGATCTGCACCCTCACTGCGCTGCATCAGTGAAAATAGCAGTTAAAGGCGGTTCGGGATAAAGTGAGCACTCAAAAAAGCCCTGCTAAAGTTCTATTTTCAGCCAATTCGTATCTTTCCGCGAGTAACGGCTGATAACGGGGAATGTCTAACCTCTCTGGACACGTCACTTGATGTTTGCGCGTATAAGATAAACTGCGCAGTCAGTACGAATCGATACAGTTCGTTAAAAATGCTTTTATTAATTATATAAAATACAATAATGTAGTTTTCGGTTGATTTTGTTTCAGTATTGTTGAATTTAAATAGGAAAATATACGGAACTACATTGCGTAATTCCACTGCCAACCATACAAGCAGTAAGGGAACTATAGTTAATGTTGAATTATATGCAGTAACGACTGGTGACATTTTTCAAAGGTTTCATTTTTAGTGCTCACTTTATCCCGAACGACCTATAGTTGGGTCGGTTCCCTATCCGTGCGTAATGTTAAGCGTGTTTACAATAAATGATGGATGTCAAAAGTTCTTTGTGCTTCCCCGTGTCACGTGAGGTATGCTACGTACAACTTGGCCGGCCTCCGTAGTGCAATCGGTTAGGCACCGGTCCACAGTGCAAGAGGTCCTTGGTTAGAATCCTGGCACGGGTGTGGATGTTGTGTTGTCCTTTCACACGCCTCCACAGTTGTTAAAGGGCCGTAAAATCTTCCCGCCTCTACTTGGCTTTCGCACATTTTGTTCAAGCATGCGACGTAACACAGTTGTCTGGCAAGGTGTAACAGGAAACAAAAAGATGCTCTATCGTTGGATTTTCCTGCTCGAAATTTTGATAGAACTTGTTCCACGACAGTACAGTCGCGGGCAAGAAGTAGGCCTAGCTGAAACGCACCGTGTACCGTCTCACAAACAGGCACGTGAATAATTAACCCCGCTCCACGCTGCTACGTCGTGTGTGTAGGCAGAGAAGAAGACGAAAAAGGTGCGGGAAAAGGAAGGCAGGATAGGCCGGGAGAGAGGGGAGATGATTTATAGCAATTACTCACGTAACCAATAGCAGCCCTCCTACTACCCTCCCCCCTTCCTGAACCTCACCCTCGTCATGTCCGGACATGTGTTGTTGGAACCTACGCTGCTCGTGCTTCGACGTAACCGAACCTGACACGAGGTAGCCAAATAATTAACAATACTTTACGTAAGCAAGTGTACCTTCGCGTTTTTTTTGCGGTTTTCCCCAATAACTGTTTTTTTTTTTAAACTGGCTCGTTTTACGGTCCAAAGACGGAACTTTTCGACTGTGAAAAATTACACGATCGGGTCTTAATTATTAATGCGCTACAAACTTTTAATTACACCACTCTTTTAGGTACACCGAATGTTCACGAAAAGATGTTACAAACTAGCTGAGATGATTCATCACAAAAAAAGTGAGGTAAAGTTATGTAATAAAAGTTTTGGTTTGCTCAAATCTTAAAGGAGAAATTCGCGATTGAAAATATACATTGAAACATCGAAAAACATTTATTAAAATAACCAAAAGCAAATAATAATAAAATAATAATGAATGTCCATATGTGGTTTAGCAACAAAATAAAAAAAAATATTAATAATTTTAATGTCAATAATAAATAAACTAGGGCAATAAACAAGAAAGGTATACACTGCGTGTCCGAGTGGAAACTGACAAAGATAACCTGCAAGATTTCAGTCTGCTCAAGAGAAAGTACTGCAGATAATCTCCCACTTCCGACAGTAATAACAGGTTATTTGTTAATTGATGTTGCTGTAGGTACGTTTGAGTCAAGTTTTTGAAAACTGCGCACATATACGATTATGGACTGGATGAAACCACCTAACATATAGTTTTTTATTCAGGCGTATCTGGTGTGGAAAAATAAACACTGTCCAGATTAGCGTTCGTTTGTTTACATCCTCGCACAAGATGGCGAAATGAGACATCGTGATTCAACTGATAGTCATACGAAGTAAAAAAAATTCCGTTCAGAAATACATTTGATATTTAAGAGTAAGCTGTCGCTTTTCTACCACTAAGATAGTATGGATGTCGCCCAAAGAAAATACCGTAAATATGTTAGTTTTTACCGCACTAGAGAAAGGGAATGTTTACTAACCCTGTGAGGAAAACATGCAGTCCCTAATTTTTGTGGCTAAATTACGGTACAGTGTAACAAATGTCACGTGAGTGATTCAGAAATATCACTTGACTGCCTACGTATTGAGCATGGACCACAACGTTGATAGAGGTACCAATATATCGGTATTCCTACCAGTTTTGCAGGATTCGCACGGAGTGTCACAACAAAAATGGCGTGTCGCTTATTGGAAGTGTACTCCAGCTGTTGAATAGACTATACATTTGTTCCTCCTTACGCTACTAGCCCTTGTGTTTTGCTATCAAGTTCATTAAGGGCATTTTGCACCGCAAAATTCGTAGTTTTATGATTGTACCAAACATGTACAACTCTTGCACATTACGTTAATAGAAATTTTCCACAAATATAATATTTTTGGTTCCGTAGTTTTCGTACAACGGCATGTCGACGTAGCGATTTTACTATTTACTAAATGTAAAAACTATCCTACGAATAAAAATAAAATTAGAGTGAAAGCAAATGTAATAAGCTACAGAATGACAACTTTGTAATTTCACGTAAAAATTGTTTGTATATATTTGAGTTCCTTTGCTTTAAAATATAATGTTTACGTGAGATAACAAAGGTGCCTTTCGGTAGATTCGTACGTTTACTTTCACTTAAAATTATTTCATTCGTATCGTTGGAATAGTTTTTACTTTGGGTAGAAATAGCGGCAGGCAGTAGCTAATTTGACATGCAGTTGTACGTAAACCATCGAACAAAAAAAAAGTTATTTGTGGCACAATACCCTTAACTTAACGTGTAAGAGTTGGACTATAAAATTACGAAGTTTACGGTGCAGTACGCATTCAACTAGATACGCCTTTCTTCCGGCTCCTGCATTTTGGGGTTTGTAGGGAATGTGTCCCGAAAGATCACAATCGACGCAACGGACCCGCCAAAGCTGCGTAAGGACATGTCTTCGCCTCGTCGCAGAGACGGGACTACGTCCCCGTAAATAACTGTGAAGTAAGGAAAGTCGTCTTGCAACAATCCAGACAGCTGTGTCTACCAGCTACCAGCTGAATCGAGTTTAGCAGCTGGCCCAGCTGAAAGTTCGGGGAACGACCACTGCCAGAATTGCGCACGCGAGCATGTACTTTAAAACTGGTAGTATTGCAGTCGATAGATGATGGTTAGAGGTACGTCAATTTCGCGGATTCATCTGGCAGCAGCCTAGACTTGTCAGTCCTATACACCCACTGGCCACACTCGATTATCTATTGGCTTATAACCGTACAAGCAAGTAGCAAGCGATAGCACTTCGCATTATTTCCTTATTTACTACTGGCTTGCAGTAGTCAAACGCGTTTCGTAACAGCCGCCAGCAAGTCACAGACATAACAATGAAGTATAAATAATTGGCGTTCAACCTGACCTGCAATGTATCTGCGAAATTTACGTACCTCTAATGATGGTTCGAAACACTGAAAAATCGCGAAAATGTTTAAAATAGTCTCCAATAAACTATATTATATTAACCGTGACAAGTGTGAACAGTTTTGGGACAAATCACACATGCTGGTGTCCAAAATGTGCAGTTCTAACTTGGCTTGTTGAAGAGAGAAAAAATACTACAAATAAACTATAGCCAATGTTGATACAAAACATTCAGTCAACTATTCCCGCAATTTCCCAGTGTCTCTAATGATGGTTTATCGCGGGAAAATTTGACTGTTTGCTGGGTTTCAACGTATGTTCAGCTTATCAAAAGCTCACTGGCTTTTCCCTGTACGTGGAGCTGTTGCCCTATTTGACTGATCCAATAATAATCCCACTACTGTAATATTTGCTGCCTGTTGTTGGTCTGCAGACAGCAACATAATGTCAGACGTGTATCGCCCAATCATACGTATGCCGAGAAACTACAGCGTTTTCAAGCATATGTTGAGACAAAAATTTTTTGCGATATACCATCATCTCTAAGTATTGTTCTTCCCTTCCTTTCTTTCGATCGTGAACTTCAAAAAGCTGGCAAGGCGAACTGATATAAATTAGAGTGAGTGTGAGAATTTTGGTCAGCGCATTACAATCGAAGTCTTCAGCGCTGGTGAAGGGCTACGTGAGGTGAGTATTGAGCAGCAACGGAATGGAAGGGAGGGGGAAACGGGAGATCACAGAGAAAACCCGCCAATTCCCACTGACTCCGCCGGGAATCGAACATGGATCACCTTGGTGGAAGGCGAACGGTCTGACCATTCGGCCACCGCTTCACCTACAAACCAGTCTTGCTGATACAAAATTTGTTCATTTGGGTTGGTTTTATCTGCAAAATCTCACTGTTCTTGGTACGTACGTGAAGACTCTTCGATAGTAGGCATGGTAAATAGAGAAAAAGTGAGCCAGGGAACTATGTGCGACCCAGTCAAGAGTATTACACTGTCACAAAAGGCTAATAAAAATTATGTATACATGTAACTCCACTTTTCAGACGATTTAGGAGCTAAGCAAGCCGTCAAATGAATTTCCTCAATTTTTTTCAGGTATGCACTTGTAGAATAGAAACATATCCAGCTGTTAAATTACTTGGCGGACATGCAAAATTACCTGTGAGCCTATTCGTCAAGACTAGACTTCGAACACGTGTGATTTTGCAATTGGACTCAGATATGCAATGCGGATCTATATTGTAAAAAAACTTCCTAAAATGTTTAGGAAGTAATTAACCTAAACACAGTATGGTACAGTTACCATACTTCCACCTTGCAAATATGCAAACTTTTACACTTGTTACAATACAAGTCTGGTAACTTTAGTATACATTCGACTGTCTTATAATAAAAAATGTTTATTAGTGCTACCATGGATGCCTGGGAAACAATTCTGCCATACCTACTTTCATAGCGCATCTACACGCACGCGTGGCAAATTTACAGACTATTTTGAGAGTGATAGCCACTATCACACTAAAATATACCTGGATTCATGTTTTGCTTAATTTTTAAAGAAAATCGTCCCTGGTAGTACAAAAAACCTAAAAAAAAAAAAATTACCGCATATTTGACTGTTTACACGGGACTGTAGATGCCTAAGTTCATTGCTCATGAACTATGTTGTAGAGTGCCACGTTTATTATTTTTTACGCGAATCCGCCAAACTTAACGACATTAATATAGATGATGGCATATCGCGAAAATATTTTGTGCCATCATACCCTTTAAAACACTGTGGTTTCTTACGACGTGTACGATTGGATGATATACGTCTGACACAACCGAGATGTTTTCAGAACAATAATAGGCATCAAATATTACAATAGCGGGATTCTTATAGGCCTAGTCAAATGGAGTAACAGCTCTACGCACAAGTGAATGCCAGTTACTATTTCCTAAGTTGAGCGTATGTTGAAACCCAGCAAAAAGTCCAGTTTTCCCGCGATAAACCATTATCTCTAGACATTAGGTTTATATACGACAAGCACACACACGTGAAACTATGCTTCTTTCATTTCAAAAAACCAGCAAGCTTATTTTAAAAATTATTTTGATGCTCCTTAAAATGACTAAAAATTACTAAATGACTTATTATTTTTATAGTTACAGCTACAAAAATACCGCCTGGATTCGTAAAACAAAACTCTAGGAACATGCGTTTGACTTTACTGCAAATTTTACGCAAATGAAATTGTAGGGTCACCGCTTAAGGCCCCATAAGAAAAAAGAAAAATGAAAACACTGCACGCCAGTTTGTCGCGCCCGAAATAGAAGCGTAGTTGTTACCGTCGAGTGTTTCAAAGGGGAACCTTATCGCTACCCTGTCTCCGGCAAGCAAACGCGGAACGTTACATCCGGCACATAGGTATCTGAAGTCTAGCTGGCTGACACAAAATAATGTAAATAATTTATGATCTATCTCCCTCTCATCCTCTTCCTCTACATCTCTCTCCCTCTCTGTCTTTCGGTATGAAAAAGTGCTAACGCCCTAGAGTGCGATTATCTAGCAGAAATCGCGAGACTTACACGGCTTACACAGCAAACGGGATGCTAGTAAAACCTCGACGTCCTCATTTAGGGAACGAGAACTTGTCGCATCTATTTTGTCTAGAATTTCAAGCCTAATCAAAAAATACCTAGATGTTAATAAGTACCACCAACATCTACGTGGCGGAACGTCTTAATTATATGAAAACCACACTGCAATTAGGTAGTACGTGTGTAGTTAATTGGTATAATTAACAAAACGGATACCAGTGTTACACAACTAAAAAATAGGCCTTCCTTTTGAACGGAAAACTACCTGGGCAAGACTTTTGTACTGCTGTCATTAATTCTGCGAATAATGCAGTTCAGTATGTAATTACTCGCAACAACGATCTGTTAAATTACGGACGTAGAGATTATGCGTAATCACCTATGATTTAGGCTACCCAATATCTCACTTCCACTTTAACGCAATAATTAGGCTATCTAAACGTAGGAAACAAGTTAGGAGCAGTGTTACAAAATAGTATTTCAGCTACGTTGTAACACAGTCTTACAGGAAACTTTACGCGTTGTAGCAAAATAAATACTCGTGTTCATAAGATAAATGAATCCTTCGTTTTATACGTGTAGCTTTCAAACTATTCACAAGCCACTAAATCTTAACTGAATTCTTCTTGTCACCGTGGGATGACCTAGTTCTGGGAACCGATACCCTCTTTAATTTGTGTGGGTTAAGGCATGTTCGCTATAAGTAGCACATTTTGTGAGATTTACTAATCAGAGGCAGATTTCAATAATGATACGAATTCGGCCATCTATCGCTAGCAACAAACTGTTATTGCAAAGAAAAAAGTTTTCTATTTTAACAATGAAATTATTTTAAAACTAATATCAAAACTTTATCGGATGGTATTGCAAGAACATATGTCGCAAATTTTACAAATATGTTAGAAATGGTAAAAAATATATACTATAGTCTACAGGAACAAATGTAAGTATATATGGGCAACCCGTTCTATGTAAAACAAAATCATCTTTGACGGCCGGTAACACGTTTACAAAATTCTGTACTTTTACGAAGGGTCTCCATACATAAAATGGTTTCCAAGAAAAAATTCTAAGACACTTCAAACAATTGTAAATTTTACAATAAAAATATTGCAATCGCACAAAATTTTATTTAAATATGTAGAAATGTTGTTTCTGTGTATGTTTCCCAACACTGGTTGTAAGTAATTTTATAAGAACTACTTTTAATTCGACGAAAAAAAAAATGCTGGAAATGATTTTCTAAAGAAATGTATGGTTAAGAACTAAATATTATGATATTGCATTAACTCGTGCAAATTATACTCACAGTAGCGCTAAAGGATGAGACAATCAAGTTTAAAGGCCACGTCACGCGTTCTGCATTTGTAAATTTGCTCGGAAACATACTTAAAAATCTTGGTTCAAATCTTCGGTGAGAAGTACTACATGTCTTTTACTTGTTTCGATTTTTTTTTGCGATAATTTATTTAGGCCAATTGGAGACTTGCAGTTAGAAGTTATTGTACACGGAAAGACGAGACCTTTGCGATCACGTATACATACTACATAGGATTTGTTCCAATAATGAATTTAGTCCTATTTAAAGTAAGAGGACAATCCTGAAATAACTGTACAATAGAAGGTGAACAAATAAGTGGGCACCAGCATTGGTTGTCAACACACGCACGTACACATATATTTTGCGTTCCCCAGCTTAAAAAAATTATGAATTAAATTAAAAATAAAATTTAAAAAATATAAAAAATAAGACGTGTGAAAATTGTGACATATAAGAAGTTATTTATTTGTGTTACTTGTGAAAATAAGGCATATACCTTACCGAAGTAACAGATTAATTCAGCTTAATCTACCTAATTGAATAATGTGTAACTTATGTGTGTCTGTTGCTAGAAAACGAGATCAGAGTAGTTTCATGTGCAGAAACGGATGTGACGAATGAGGTGAACGTCCACAAACCCGGGGGGGGGGGGGGGGTTACGTTGACCTCTGGAAGCGGATTTTACTTCCTGAATGAACAAGTCACACAGTTCATATATTTTCTGCTGGACCGGCTGTCTGACGACTTTAATTCTCTCTCGGCATTGGCTGGAAAAAGAACCTCGTGTCACGAGAAACAAACGTGTCATTTCAGTTCGGTGATTTTCTATCTGTTGACCTTGTAATTCTTTTAGTGGATGAAGAAAATAAACAACTTTGGTTATGTAAGGTAAGAGGGCTGTATGTCTCTTTGATAGCGAGGCCATTATAGATGGGGAGAGAAGTCGGCCATTGACACCAGCATTCGACTAGCGTGATTTCGCTTAAACTACAATAAATATATAGATATTTCTTTGTTATTATTCGTGGAAATATGGATTTCAAAAGTACTTGCTTTAACGTGAACAGTCAATGCCTGAGATAAAACATGTTTTTTTGACATTGTAATCCGCTTATCGGAGTGGAGAAGTTCGGAAAGAACAGTATAACTCTCTAACAAAAGACCAAGTAAACAATTCTGTCAGACTAGGAGTCGAACCGATGTCATCCCGGATAAGAGTAAAAACTTTTACCACTGTTCCTCCTCATCCGTTTTCACGCCAAGGTTGGGTCAAAAACTGTGCTGGAATTAATTGTACACGGGTTTTAAATACGCTCTATTGACCTGAAGTGATTTGTTCAGGTCTGTCAATTCTTTTGCGCGACTGACGAACATGAATCTGCTCGTACGTTTCAACCAAACTTTTATTTCATCCTCAGGAACACGTCATACTGTAATAACATTTTTTTTTGGCGCCAACAAAAGCTTAGTCACGCCACCAGAAACTTTCTGCACGCAAATGCAACACAGTTACACAACTTTCCACTGTGAAAATTAAAAATTTAATTATACAGGCGACCACTTATTTTTTCTAGCAGACAATTTCTGTATCCTGAAGTTTGCCAGCAAATTGGTTTCTCGAAATGTCCGTAATGCTTTTGTATGAACTGCAACACTTTTAAGACTGTGCTAGATATTTGCTCAGACCGATGAAAAATTATCTTCAACGCATGAAGGAAGAACTTTGAAAATATCGTACAATTTTGTCGCTAGTAGTAGTTTGGTATCTTACCTGATACTATAAAATAATTTCAATAACATATTTCGTATGTAGAAATCAGAATATATAGCTATAAACACGATTGCATCTAGGTCACGTACAAATGTTACGAAATTTTACAGGATCACAGTATAGTAACTTGGTTTCCTATTGGCTGAGAGTTCACCAATAATGAACGTTGTAAGGCCAGTGGGCGTGTTTTGAGTGGTGTGGACCAATAGGATTGTAGAGAATGGAAATACATGGACCAGTGGTGCTGGTTTCCTTGTGGTTTAAACAGGCTACTCTGTTACTAAATTAACAAAATATGTCCAGCCCTTAAAGCATTAGATTTCACAGATTTATACTAGGGTTAGTTTATAAAGTACACTTACTAATTTGTATTTGTCTGAGGGGTGACCTCTCACTCACAATTAAGTTTGCTATTTAATTAGTAATGTTGTTATAATTCATAGGATTTAGTTATGTATTTCAATTGCTATGAAGCGCGGACAACGACTAGAAGTTTATACAACATCGAAACAGTTGTTTGCAAATAAATATGCTGGGGATAGTATTACCGAATGATATACTCTGAGCGCTAGACCTTACGTGAGGTAAAACAGCTTCACACAGCCTCACATATAAGCACATAATATGTATATGGGAAACTAACCCTTTCCGCCACAAAACATCGCGTGCGTTATTACGTTACAAGCTGATTGCCTGTTTTGATTACCGAGCGTGTGACGTAGGAACAATACCTACAATATTCGGGAGGTCAAGGTTTCGATCCCTGCTCGCCGTTCTGTATTGGATTATGGGATGTAGTGTTCCAACTCCATGTTAAGTTAATGCCAGGCACAATGCCGTCATGCGAAATTAACGTCCGTCAGATTAAAATCGATCGCAGACTCCGTACGTCAAATGAAATTGAAATTATAATTATTTTTTTCCGTTTTGATGCTAAGAAAAATAGTATGTATAATGGGCGAAAAAAAAATTCGTAGTGTGGTTTCTTACAAGTCATCTTGTCGAGTCGTGCGAATGGAGGAGGCAACAATCACACGTCGTTGCGCATCTGTACTCCCAAATGTTCTGTTCCCGAGCGTCGGATCGAACCGGGCGCCGATTTGCATGTTATTGGCGGGCGGCGAATTTTAATTTCCGTCGGCGAAGCAGTAAAGAGGTATAAGGGGTGTGGCAGGGGGTGGCGGCTACCTGGAGACTCCGACGGGCGGCCTTGAGGGCGCATCGGGGTCAGCTGATTGGCTGCCTCGGGGCGAGGCAATTATCCGCGCACGTCGATTAGACCGCGGCCTCGCGAAGGAGAAAATTTTCTCTCCCGCGCACCGCGACTTGTCTCTGAGACTGAATCACAGAACACGTAAGTTTACAGAAGAGAATCTTCCTCCGGAAGGCCGCATGCACGCCTTTGCAAGATAACTCGATGATGGTGCGCCGACGGGCCAATAGGAAACCATATACGAATCTACGGACTCAGTCGAGAAAAAGGTTCGCTTCAGGATCACAACCAGCCACTCGGTAAATGTGAGCTTTGCTTCTTAGAAATAAATATTTTAAACCACGTATAGAGACTCTGAATTTTTTCAAAATGTGTTTTGCACCAACTTGATCACTGCCTTTCGCGCACATCTGCAGTTCTGCTTAACTACGTAGTTAGTGGATAGGACGTTTCAGGTCTCTCGGGTTTCGGGGTGCTACCTGCAAATCACAGTCAAATATAAGCGACGCCTCTGCACGAAAATACGCTGCAAATAGCCACGAAGTTAAGCTGCAGATGTGGACGCAATGCATCAAGTAAATGCAAAAATTATGAGGCCTCCCTACTTGCGCTTCAAACGCATTACAGCGAGCTACGACTGTTCTTATTTTGACGAAACTATTTATTGAAAATTAAATTTTTAGATCTACGGAAAGAACACATACTTCAAGCTATGTCGCTATAATTTTAAAAATTTGGCACGTCAATTAGAAACATAATTTTTGGGCCCCTTAAAGTGACAAAAATGGGTTTTCCAGATTGCGGTAAATGGAAAATTAACAACTATTTTCGAAAAATACAACCATAGAAACAAGCATTAAACTCTGAATTATGCTGCCCACAAATAAAATATTGTGATTACCGCTTGAAGTCCCTTAGGAAAAGGAATAATACTAAACCACTGCATGCCATCTGAGTGGCTTGCGCGGAGAGGCGATAATGCATTACATACGTCGGTTAGTGGCACCCTTACCGCTCCTGCCTCACACACTCGAACGTAGCCTATCTAGCGAGGCCCCTTAAGGGTTCCTAGCCACGTCACTAGCGTGCAAATTCCTGTAGCTGTTCAAGAGGAGCGTTAAGGGTGTTCAAGTGGGGAAAAATCATAATTTAATGTTTGCATTAAACAGTGTTAGTTTTGTAGACGTAACTTGGTAGTAAACATCCCTCTTATAAAACATTTAGCTCGGCCAGTTTTCCCATAATGGAATTTCAAAGTCAAAATTGGCATGTTTTTAGTTCATACACCCCCTGTAAACCAATCAACATAATGAAACGTAATAATTCACAGTGATGGTAAATGTCCCGGGCTAGGGCTTCAAGTAGTATATTAAAACCTATTCAAACAATGGTTTATATATTTTTTTAAATTTTCTGAAATTTGAAATGTTTTGCTACTTTTAAAAAAAATTTTTACATTAAAAATATACGTCAGTGAACACGCGAATTTTTTTCCTGTCTCTACATATACATCCTTCCTGTAAGTACGAAACAGCTTTGGAGATGTGCACGTAAGGCATTGAAAAAAAAATGATGCAAAACTATTTGCACCAGAAACCGGTGTTCCTAGTAGTAGTTGAGTTTAACAACGAGGTCTTACGAGCCGGATAATGTGAAGTGATGTGAACGGACAACAAAGCAGCAATGCCCGAGATGGGATTCGAACTAAGGACCTCTACACCGTAGACCGTCGCCTTACCGACTACACTACGGATGCCGGAGTTAGTAGGAGGCATTAAGCCATTTTGGTGTAGGTATTTTCTAGTCGAGGGGCATAGGTTACTTTTTAAGATACATTGCGGGCCATTCTATAGAAAGCAGTATTATTAGAGATGACGATTTATCGCAGGAAAACTTGACTGTTTGCTGTGTGTTTCAATGTTTGTTCAGCTTATGAAATGATGACTGACTTTCGTTTGTAAGTGGAGCTGTTATCCAATTTGACTGAGCCAATAAGAATCCCGCTATTGTAATAGTTGATGTCTGCAGACAGCTACGTTGTGTCAGACGTACATCATCCAATCATATGTGTTGCAACTAACTACAGTGTATTCAAGGGTATGTTGGCACAGATATTTTCGCGATATACCATAATCTCTAAGTATTATTACAGTTGTCGGCGTACCTACAGCAACAAAACAGGGTAAAAGATTCTTTGATGCTCGTGTGTGTAGTCGTTCGCCGTTTGGATGCGTCTTGCTACAGGAAATGTTTACTTAATCACGTTTACAAATTCAGAGAAAACCTAAAAGTCACAGGAAAACATAATTGAAACATAGCAATGAACTCTGTACATCAACTGACGTCCCAAACCACGAGATGAAAAAGAAGTGGATTATTATAAAATATCACCGTTATCTAACGAAGATTCAAATAAAAAAAACTACAATCCTAACCGTATGCAATCCACTTCTAATCGTGGCGTGCATAAAGACACAAACAGATAAAAACGACATAAATCACACGTTTTTATTATAAACGCAGTGACGACATATTATCACATTGAAAAATCTGCAGCAGTAAATCTCTCGGTGGCTGATATCAGTAAACAGTTAATTAACCACTCCTGTCACTCTACAGACGAAAGCTTGTACATTTAGATATACAAAACATAGATAGGACTCATGTCATTGGTTCGAACATTTAACTATAGCTTATCCATGTGCAACTGGACAAACCTAAATCTTCGAAACACCGACAGAAGTAAATATATGGCACTTACTGAGTTATTTATTTACACGAATGTATGCGCTAACTAAATATATAACTTTAAACTGCGCGCATGATCTCGCTCGTTTCCTCCAGGCAAAATATTGTTAAAATTTTTATGGTTAAGTTTGAGCAAGGCCTAAAGTGGTCTGTTGCGAAAATGTTTATTATAGGTCTAGCTGATAGGTTTCAGTTCATATAGCGTTGGCAGAAAAAATATATTTTTGTCGTTATAGAAAGAAATGTTCCTCTTCAGACAAGGAGAAAGATTCTCCTATTCTCGTATTCATTTCGGGCACCAGCAAGGCAACATACTAACACACACACATACACACACATGCTCGCACGAATCATACTTTTCAATGAAGTCTTATAAGTTAATCGAAGAAGATATTATTTTTGCGCGAGTTCAATATTTTTTTTTTAAGAGAGATTGAATTTGCTATCATAAAAGTATTATAATTTAAAACGTAGTGTTAGGTCTTGATATTGGTTGGTTTAAACTTGGCGTGGATTCTCGAATATTATAAAAATCATGACGAAGAGAAGTGTTCGTTATTAATAAAATGCATTCGCTATACACATAAAATAAATATGTCACTTTATTTTACGGCATTTTAGAAAAGGTATTTTTCTCATATAGCAGTCCGTCAAGTGGGCTGCTACGTAGTTTTTAACACTGGTTCAAGAAATAAACTTACTCCTCAAAAAAATTAAGTACAAAATTTGATATATTTAAGACCAAACTATGTTTGCATTCTAAGATATGAAAATTATATATTTTTAAAATAATTTGTTATCAAAATCATTGTAAAACTACATAGCCATGGATTAACATAAACGGTCGAAGGGAAACCTTTTAATTTATAGTAAATTTATTTGTGAGCATAAGTAGTATATTTATGAAACAAAACGCATAACTACTGTATATTTATTCGAAAACTTTCTTAATGTTTTCCATTTGTATCGTCAGAAAGAATGTATGTATGTATGTATGCATGTATGTATGTGTAGACATATATATAGGTATATATATTTATATAGATATATACATACATATATATGTATATATAGGTGTATATATGTATGTATAATACGCACACGACACACACGTGCCTATGTGATAACACTATAGCGATAGTTCGATTAGTTACATTGTGACACTAATTACATATCAACGCTGTTTACGATAAATTGAGACAATTTTGAAGGCCGGCTTGTGATGAATAATTGCAAAAAAATGTTTACAATTTCTTGTTGCATCACGCGTTATTTTTTCAATACAGTTAAATCTCATACAACTTGTTTACCACATTTGCTGCATTGTTTATAACAAATGTGAGTTACAAATTGACTAAAACGAAAGTAATAGTTCAGTTGCAGTCAGCTTTAGAGTTCTGCACACAAAACGTTTGGATATAGCGTACAGGATGTATAAAAATGGACAGATGGTTCTGGAAGATCGAAATCCTAATACGTCTAGGCTAAATCATTTCCATTAAGAACATTTGTGTACAACGTTCCGGCTCTTTTTTTTTAACAACGAATTCACAGCTTTCTTCATATTGTAAAAGAGTCAACGACCAAGGAAAAGGTCAAGAACCAGAAGTAGGTCATGGACACAGCATGCAGTCGACAACGTGTGGAAATATTTCTCTCGAACACAATTATTTTCCACTTTATACAAGATTAACATTACACGCCCAGCACGCAAAAATACACGTTACCACCAAAATAGCATTAATTATCTACCTGATATGGTTTTACTTAAAACTTAACAACCTTAAAAAAAGTGCAAAGCTACACGAACAAATTTGCAGTAGTATTACATTTACCTAATAGCAAGCGCGAAAAACCATTACAGTAGAAAGTTGGTCTTAAACTGTTATATTCAAGGTCACTAAAAAGATAGGCTACGCAAAACAATAATTTAAATCATAGTTTCAATATTTATTGCTACTCTGTCAACTTAACACATTTTTACTTGGATAAAAAACAGTGCACAATACAAATGCACAACATACGAATAACAACATTGTGAAAGTAAAATTTAAATATGCAATTTCATCTTCAACCCGCATTATTTTAAAATTTCTGGAGTCCATAAAATGCTCAGAGTTTCTCGCGTAGTTAGGGGAAGCTGTACACGAAAATGTGTCATAATTTAGTTAATACGCTATACTGTTCTGGATAAAAAGAGTAGGTGTATGAATTTGGTTGCAACGCAATAAGTTTATCTGTTAGGCTATATGCTAAATTTATGTACGTATCCCAAAAACATTCATCTACGAAAAGAACTGTTACTTTGGACTCTATACTTAAAAATATGTAGTTTGATTATTAGAAACATGATTTGTGGCCCTTTAAAGTAATTAAAACCGTTTGTAACAGACTGCCGTGAATCCAAAAAGTACCACCCGTACCTCTAAACACAAAAAAGCCTGTGATGCTGTTAACCATATACTACCTACAAATGAAATTACTATAACTTATACGGAATAAATAATATTTGTAAAGTTACAACAACGGTGATGTATACGGGTGTTCCGTGAGTAGGTATGGCAAAGTTATCTCATACACATCAGTGGTATTGTGACTATACATTATTTAGAAAACAGTCTATTTGAAAGCTGAACCACAGAAAGTGTCCCATATTGTGTATGGGTTTTACAGTGAGTGTCACCGCTTAATTTCGCGTATAGAACCACCTGAAACGAAAACACATTATCTATATTTAGTGCACCTCGTATACACCCCTATGTGTAATCCGTATGTATTTTTTTTTTAATTCTGAAACTGATGACAATTTTCATTTACTACAGTTTTTGTAAACTAAAAAGAGATTTAGTTGTGTATGTTTAAACCTTTTAGCATATGTGCCATAATACATAATTTTTGTATGAATTATTTTATTAAAGTATGTCAGTGCGTTTTTGTTATTTCTATGTCCGCGTAGCATGCAAATTTTAACATTGACAAGCTTCCGGCAGGAAAATTATGAAGATTAAAAAATGTTCACAAGCGGAAAATATAGTTGCAAGTAATATATACAAAACTAACACTTTGTCGTACAAGCATAAAATTATGTATTTTGCCACTTGAATGTCCTTAAGGTGACTGCCTGCCCAAGCGGCGTGCAGAACTTGAGCCGACACAAGTTTATTCGAAAATTACTTAACGTATGTGAGTGATGTAATGCTTATCAGTGGTTCACTTCAAAGTGAGCACTTCCCAACACTAAGCCTGTTATGATAAATAAAAAGTATTTATTGGGGCTACAGTAAAGTTTTGAGAGCTGTGAAATATTCACACTAGTTTTTAGTGACATGGAAGTTTTCGTATTTAAAATAGTAAAGATGGCGGCATAGTGGTTCAAAGCAAATTGTAAGCAGTGCTCAGTTTATCCTGAACAACCTATAGAACTAGCATTCAAAGAATCTTCACGAAAAGAAAAATAAAATTTGGCAGCTACAAAAAATTTTTGTAGGTATGCAAACTATATTTTTGCGCTCACCATAAAAACCATTTTGTTGTGACCACTAAACATTTGTAGTCACCAAGATTAATTTTGTGGTTACCACAAAATTAGTTTGCAAGAAGAAGTTCTTTCAGTACTGGTCCTTTAATCTTTATAGCTTACCCTCTCGCAGACTAAAATTGCGAAAATGTTTTTGCGGTCCTTCGTAAGAATATTAATCTTGGTTTACAACATTTAAAAAGGTATATGCGCGTAGAGCACACCTTGATTTGAAATATTACGCAATAAAATGATAGGGACGCCACAGAATGTTACATAGAGTCGAGATACCGGCGAGAATATTGCATGCCAGTTCAGGGACTTGCGCCTAGAGGCTACGGGGAGTCATGATGCGGGTAATATATCGTCCTTATCGCTTCTATATCTCTAGGCCTCGAACGCGCGAAATAGGCCCACATAGGTGGCCAACTTAAAGACTGACGAAAACATCTGCACTTTCTCAGGATTCATCCCAGTCTGGAAGCAATCACTGCGAAATGGGTCAGTGTGACCAGTATATTGCAGTCCTGGGGTGAAGGTGGGACAAGAAAAGAAAGCGGGAGGGGGCCAAAAAGCACAAGGAGAATGCGGAACAGGGCAGAGTAGGTGGACGACACGGTGTATATATTATGGCTTGTTACTGGGCTGACCTTTTCCCCACCTCCCTTACCTTCCTTGCCAACCATTATGTCCTCACTGTCTCCCGGTCATGCATTATGTATCAGGGACCCCGGAGGAAAAAAAAATACAACAAAAAAAAAAAAACGCCACGCCGACGCGTATTCGTACACACGCGCGGGCGCATGACAATTGGTAGGTGGTTAGGGGAACTGGGGGGGGGGGGTGCTAGACTCAAGTTCCACACCTTTAAGAGTAAGTGAACCTGGCGCGTGAGACGTGCTGTAGTGTGGTACGGTTAAGTATTTTTTCTTGTGTAACTAATAAAAATTGTTTCCAACGAAAAGAAGACACACTTGAAACTGTTCCCCTATGATTTTAGAAATGCCGTCCGCTAATTAATAACATGATTTCCAAGCTCCTCAAACGTGCTAAAATTTACTTTTTCACGTTGCTGTAGCTGAGGAAATATCAACCGTAATCAGAAAACCACATAATAGAAACCTGCTTTGGACTTTACCTCATGCTTTGCACAAATAAAATGGCAGGGTCATCGCTTGAAGTCTCATTGAAAAACGGTTTCCACGAAAACTTTGCACGCTAGTTTAGTCCTCCACGTCTAGAGGCGATGAGGTGTTTGACGGACGTGTTATATTCGAATTACCGACTTACCCGTTTCCGTGCCTCGAACGTAAAAAAAAAAAGCTAGCGTCTACTGACTCTTAAGCCCTATACACAAATTAATACTTAAACATTCGACTATACGTTTCCGTTACTTTAAGTATTTCCGCAGCTCACAATAAGAGCTAAAGTTAAAGTAACGACAGTTGGAAAACGACTAAGAATCTATTCTTCGAAATGGAAATACAGTGAAATAAATCATTATACATTTGCTACAAAATCATATTACGTAAATATTTTTAAAAATAAGCTAAGTTAGTAGATTATTTATCCATTTACAATAATATTTTTCAGAATAAAAGCTACGCCATCTATTGACGAAACTTAAAGTTCATTAAGGGTGTTCAAGAGCGATAAAATCATAAGTTTATATTTTTATGGAGTATTGTTAGTTTTGTAGACGATACTTGTGAATGCAGTTTCCTCGTAGGAAACAATTGTAGCTGGCGTAGTTTTCTCATAACGGTGCGTCAAAGTAAAAATTTGCATGTTCTGCTGCCAAGCAAATAGCGAAAACCAACTGACATAATCAAACAAAGTAATTCACTGTGAACTTACATCCCATGAGCTATACAATATACCATAAAAAACACAACGTAATATTTTGAATTTTAAAAAATCGCAGAAGTACAGAAAAAAAATTGCAAACTCAGCAATTTTTTTAAAATACAAAAACAGTTCGCGGAATTTTTCAAATGTTTTATTACGTAGTGCAAAGTATGTTATTTCACTGTGAATTATTTCACGTACGTGAGTCAATTGGTTTTCGCTATTTGCATGGCAGCAGAACATGCAAATTTTGACTTTGACGCACCATTATGAGAAAATTATGCGAGCTAAAATTGTTTTGTAAGTGGAAACTACACTCACAAGTATCGTCTACAAAACTAACACTATTTCGTATAAATATAAAATTATGACATTATCACACTGGAACACCCTTAAGGAATACTTCTCAAATGCTATTTACAAGGTTTTTTCGAGTACATTAAGACTAATACTGCAGAATAAAACTATAGCGAGAAAAAATTTTGTTTTTATTATAACATGCATAATCAGCTGGTTGTTTGCGAACGGCCACCTTGATTTTGACGTCAGGTTTAATTTATCGGAAACGTAGAATCAAGTCTGCTAGACTTTACTTTGGCCAAGCCATTGTGTACTTCGTAAGAAGCCATGCTAGAACATAAAATACAAATATTCGACACTATACAGTAAAATAAAATAACCTATGAAATAATTACGAGTAACCAAATGACTGTTACATTTTAGGACGTTTTTCAATCGCCGAGTCTTCAAGCCCCTCAGAGCTCAATAATCAAATTTACTCCTCAAACGAAAAGCGCTCTGTAATCTCACACAACCGTAAAAAGCACACAATAATTAATTTATTTTTCATAAATCCTGTGGTGGGAACATTGTGATTACACACATAGCTTTGTCACAGCCATGCGTTTATAGCACAGAACGCACTGTTTAATTTCCAGGGACTAATGTCCTTAAAAGATTAACCCTGTTTAATGTTACTTTTATTCGAAGTTACGGCTAGATAATAAAGTACGAATTTTGGGAGGTTAGTAACACATAATTACATTAAATCTATAGATTTTTACTGTGACTAATGTGAAGCATGTGGCTCAACGGCTTTCAACGAAAATTTTATTCATTCTGTTAATTCTCTTGTTTATCTACAGATTACCGATGTTAAACAAAGAGTAGTCGCTACCCCAAAACATGTTTTACTGTAAATTTGCACACCAATTAGCCCTGCTGTTTTGATACAATTTTTTATTCCATTGTATCAGTTTATGTAAGTTCTGAAACACTGAAAAGTTTACCCCTTTTTAAATTATTTACATAAAAGTTTTCTCTACTTTTCTAAACTTTATAACTGCGTAGACTTAACTGTAACGTAAGCACGATATATGTATAAGTACACAGTAAAAAAATTCGTAATTTTACAAGAATAATCTTGAAAACAAATGTAAGAACATCTATCAGTCTAGGCAACAGAACAAGAATGTGGCAGTTCATTAAAATGGTTCATATTTTCCAAACCTATATCTGTGAGGACAAGTGAATATATTTTTATTAGCAGAGTGTTTCACGTGAAACAAAATAACCTTCGACGGCCTAATCTCATTTTACAAATTATTTTGTATTTTAACAAAAAAAATGTTTTGGAAACTGGTTGCCAAATAATGTTTGGGGCACTTCAAATAATTATTGTAATGTGTACAAGAATATATTTGAAATGTACAATTATTATTTGTAAATACACAAAAATGTTTGTAGATACGTATACATATATGTATATTTACAAGCATTTTCGGTAATGTTTACAATACTTTTGTAAGCTTACAAAAATAATTTTTGAAAACTAGTTTTCAACTTTTTTTTTATACTGTAACTCGGCGTTTCCGTAGGGAAGCAACCATTTTGAATTACCGAACAATTTTCGCCTAAATATAAGACATGTAGTCAAAGAATTACGCTCCTATCTAAATCTATAACAAATCAAGTTTCCACATTGAAACGGGTCTGGGAGTGTCGACAAGACGTATTTCAAAGAACGCCACAAATCGCCGGTTAACACACTTCCGCAACACGATCCCAGCGGGACGCGCCGTGGAATAGCTAACCAGTTCCCGTGTATACCTTGTATAGTTTCCCTGCCGTACATCACGACGGTAAGGAGTAAAGTAGCTCTGAATAGGGTAGGATCTGTCGACTCGATAGCACTTATCAGTTGATTGCTTGGTCACAATCCATTACAGCCGGGCGGTCTCTATAGCTGACATCTTGCCTGATACCCACCCCCTTCCCTTCCTCAAACTTAACCCCTACAAACAGTTTATTGTTTGGGACTAGTGCCGCCTCTCCATAGGGTGTTCCCAGAGGCGAATACGTAAAGAAATAAGACCTTATTTAACGAAGCAGCAGGAACGAGCATTGCTAATAAAAATTGTCCGACAAATTTCGCGTTTGTTATCTGACAGCAGACTGTGGGCTCACGTGACTAATGATATTGGCCGACAGTACGGGCGATATGCCTGAAGTACTTTTTCAACCAGTGATAAGTACTAGGTCAACTGTACAATGCCAACTATCCTGTAAAACGGACACAAAATGGTACAGAGCCCGGAGCCAATAACATCACTGATTGTGTCCGGGTGAGTCTAGGCCAGTGAATTCTAACCTGTCTCCACACTGTAAAAAAATGTCCTAAAATGTTTAGGAAGCAATTAATCTGAACGCAGTATGGGACAGTTACCATACTTCCGCCGTGTAAATATGCAAATTTGTACACTTGTTACAATACAAGTCTGGTAACTTCAGCACACATTCGATTGTTTTCCAAAATAAGTTTAGGAGTGTTGCCATGGATGTCTCGGAAACAATTCTACCTTACCTACTTTCTTAGCGCTCCTATACGCACGTCTGGTACGTTTACCAACAATTATTTAGAGTGCAAATAATAACTAGAGACCGGAATATTTCCCGGGTTCACTGGCCCGAAGGCTAGCCTCTAACAATATATATTCACTCAACCAAACAACAGCTGTTCATTAGCTGCTCGCTGACATAGGCCTGCTTTATTTATATTATTACTATTATTATTGTCTCAGCGACTTACACGAGGCGTCAAGTAAGTCAAGGACTAATTACGAAAGTGACACGAACTTACAGTTTGCTGGAATTACAGCTTGTGCCTAAAAGAAAACGAGTATAGTTCAGGTCTCTAAGAATAAAGCGTAATTTGCACTTCTCGGTTGATGAAGATGCCGACTCTTAGGTCCCACCGACACACCAATCACGTGTAACTTTGGAATGCATGCCATGGTCTTGAAACACGAATTGCTTGCCCTATTCCTTTCCGACGACGAGAATTTTCAAATTTTCTTAAGACATTTTAAACACCTTAAAGCTTGTTGCTATAATTGAAAGGCTTTGTACAGAAGGCCTCAAATGTAAAGAACAGACTAACACAAGCTCCTAAATTATTATACATTGAAACATCAGTAGATAGGGCAGTCGAAGTCAAACAGAGGTAGCGTGTTTGAAAACGAGACGTATTAAAAAACGATATTTAACTAACAATCGTTAATGTTCTCCTTTATCAAATGTAGGATGGTCTCTTTCTGCATAACGTCATTCAATAATTGAATGGTGTTATGCACGAGAAGGCATCCAAACCACAAATGCAAAGGACAGACTAAAAACAAGCTCCTGAAGTATTATACATTAAAACTTCAGTAGCTAAGCAAACCAAACTCAAGCAGATATAGGTTATTTGAAAATGAGATGTATTAATTAACAAAATAATAAATGACATTTAAGTAACAATTGTTTGTGTTCTACTTTATGAAATGTGGGATGGTCTCGTTCTGCATAACGCCATTCAATTATCCTTACTAAAAGTACACAACAAAGCGAACTGGGCACTGGTAAATCACTGGGCTGAAGATGAGAAGAATTTGGGTTCGCGTCCATGTCCGTTAACCCTGATTTTTGTTTCCTAAGATGTTTCGGAATTACTCGTGTGCATGATGGGGCGATTCTTTCATAATTGCCATGGCCGATTCATTAATCTTTTCCTGTCTGAGCCAGTGGTTAAGTCTCTGATAACCACGATGTCAGCGGGGCGTTAAATCTCACTACGTTGTATAAACTGAAAATTCCAAGAAAAAAAATACTTTTATCAGTTGCGCATGGCATTTTTTGGCAACTTGTTTGTGAAAGTTTTGTTATTTCATTCTACCATAATTAACTTTGAATGTATTTACAACAACCTGGCATCTACGTAATAGAATAACAGTAACATATTAGAAGATGACAAAATTTTAAAGCCATGAAAATTCAAGTCATTAGTAAATCCATGTTGCAAAAATACATACGCGGCAGTCACTCATAGTATGTCCACTCAACGTGTAATATATTAATGCATTATATGATACCCAAGTTGAATTTCTACGAAGAACGATAAATCTGAGACAGATTAATTTTATGTTGCATTTAATCAGCTCTTAACAATGCTTGTTAATGAAACTCGCCCGGGCTACTGATGCTCACAGCCTTTAAGTAATCGAAATTTCAATATATTTCAATCACCACAGAAAATTTAGACGTCTTAATATAACTATGAAGGAATGCTTGTGGATTATGTTAAAGAATTTCAGGAATTTATTGCAAATTTATTGATCATTCAGCTTAGTGTTCTGGCAGTATCACAACTTGAGAATGTACATCTTATATAACACAGTTGTGAACCATTACCCTAAGTCAACCAGGTTTACAATTTCAATAAGTTCTGCGTTGTGTTATGCCAACACAAGCCAATATTTTTGTATCAGTGTAAATAATAACATTTCTAATTACATTTTAATGTTATGAAGCTTCATGCTCAAATATAAATGCAAGAAACACTATATTTCACGACAGTTTCTTTACAAACAACTCAACAAGACAGCATAAGTGTAGGCGAGTAACCTTTAGGATAAGTGTGGTTTTTACATACACATATATACTATTTATTTATTTCTGATACCAAGTTGGGCGAAATATTGTAACTGTAGTCCGCTTTATAATCACAGAGGTACAAAACTAGGGCTAGAAACACATCTGGCAACACCGCGGTTCCGGCAGAGCTGGTAGAGAGAGAAAGAAAAAGACCGAAGGTGGAAATTCTTTTATTTTTTCCCCCTTTCCGGTTCGCCACCCCTTCACGAAAAAAAAAAAAAAAGAGAAGCGAGCCAACCCCCTGGTCGGCAGTCGGCCCAGGTCTTTCATCCCCTGGAGCCAGAGTTTACCCCCTTCCGCTATCCCCCTCAACCTCCCTTCGCTGAACCAGAAGAACGGTCGCCGAACAATGGTCGGCACAGCCGGGGGTGGATGGTAGCTAGCATCTTCATCTGAGCAGCCATAACGCGCACGCGATCAGCTGGGAAGGTCTTCGTAACACCGACACAGAACAGAGGTCCCGCGTGGGCGGTGGAGACCTCTTGAATTTCAACACTTCGCCGACGCAACAGATGATCTTTCGCGCGGAAGTAAAAACACAAGTTTGAACTTAGAACCGTCAGTAGAATTTACATGACATAAGATACGTATAAATTCAAGTGCAGGGGAATGGAAAATCTTGCGAAATCCAGCACACTTGAGTCATAGTCGAATTATCGCCTGATAAGATGATTTCTACTCGTTAGGTTGCAATGTACATGCTTAGAGAAGTGTTTCCGTTTTTGCTCCCGTCTCTGTCCTAATTCTAATGTTACTACACTTGAGTATAGGTGACGGTATATAACAGGGAAATTAGGAGAATTTCTAGACTTGATCCTATTTTAAGAAATTTAGAAGGCTGTTTTTTTTCTACTGGCTGACATCAATGGCCCACTTGATTAAACCAATGTGCATTCTCCAGTTTCAAGTTTAACTCATGATCTGATTGGTTTGCAGACAGCTACGCAATATCAGAAATGTAGTACCAAACCATTTGTTGAGACATCCTAAAAAATCGCGAAAATAATACAATTAAAAAAGTTTCCAATTAATTGTTTTGTCTTTATGCTATTATTATTGGTTGATACAGTTTGTGGCACGAGTGAGAAGTTTTCGGACAAATCACACGCGTCTTGTTTTAAAGCTGTACAGTTTTAACTGGGCCTGTTCAAGAGAGAAAGAGTGCTTCAAATAAACTATAGTCAGTGTACACAGCACGTTCAATCTCCATATATGCTGCAAGATGCTGCATCTTTTCCAGAATATGTCGGTACAGTAATTTTCTCGGCTTTTAATTACTACCCATCACTAGCTGTTGCTGTTGAATTGTCTTCTAACATTTACGCTTGACCGGGTTAAACTATGTATCGTCCAATTAAAAATTTCACTTAATACCACAGTACTTTGGAACCTGTATTGATAAAAATATTTTTTATTTAGAGCTGGCGAAAGTCAAATGAGGTGGGTGTGGTGGTATGACTGAATACAAAGAGCTCGAGGAACGGAAGAACCCCGAGTAAACCCGCCGGATAAGAAAAATAACTCACATCGTCATGGTGGTAGGTGAGTGAGTTTATCACTACAGCGCCACGACTCCAAAAAATACGGATTTTTTAAAAAATTTTCAATTAAAAAAAGGAATTACATGCAGTTTATATACCTTTCATTTTTTGATTATTTTTTTCTTGACAATATGGCTTTATGAAATTGCCATATTTACCCGGAGTGAACAGTGTAGGCCCTGTTGCCTAACTTGTAAGTGTTTCAGAGATGAAAGAAGACAAGTACTGCGTATAGGCTGTTGGGGATAAAGTGAGCACGTTTGAAACCCTTTACTGCTAGCCTTTCAGTTAATTTGTATGTATGTTCCGCTTTTTAATACAAACAATTCAACGTAAGTAACAATTGAAGTGCATACATTGCAGATAATTCCAAAGTCAACGTCTGGGGTCGCAATTAAAATTATTTTTATTATTTACTATTCCCTACAAGATGGTATACAAAAGTGCTCACTTAATCGTGAAGCAGTGGCGATCCTCACAAGACTCGAACACGCACACCCGTGTGAGGATATGCGGATGAGTGACTCCCGGGCATGCATGCGCCGTGCAGGATGGTGGTTACCCGTAAATAACACGCCGTCGAAGTTAAGTTTGCTCAAAGGTATCGTAAAATCGTCACATTTATGTGTCGAAAATTGTCTTACTAAGTTAAAATATATATGTTATTTATTCTTTAAAATATAGGTTATTTAGTTGAAATAGTTTCTAACACACTTATGAATTGGTTTAGTATTTATGATTCTTAAAATTAAATATAGTTACATCACTCGCAAAAACACAAACAGAAGACTATTAACTTGGAAAATTAAATACAGTTTTTTTCTCAAATGTCCCTTTACATTATACGGAACAATACTACCAAATTAGAAACTTTTCAAATTTGTTATGGTTAGTACTTTATATTTTTAATGCAAAGTTAAAGTTTTATGTGTTAGAAATTTTCACGAATTCATTTTATAGGTCACGATCGGATTCATACCCACCCGTACATCTCCGCTGCACTTACAATTGATTCAGGGCACAGTTTTTTGACGCACTACAGCAAACTCTAGAGAATATTAAAAAAACCTACATGTAAAAAAATATGGTACCCCGTGCTACCAACTGTCTGCTGAAACTGGCTTCTTGCTGAAGCAGCAGGCATTGAACACAGAGCCAATGCTTGGTACTGAATACATACCGTAAAGCTAGATAAACATGTGATAGCAAGGGACAACTTTAAAATATTTATTTTGGGGAATTCAATGACAAATATCAACATGTGTATATGTTAATAGTGTTAAAATAGAGTTAGTTATTTAATATTCAAATTGCCTTAAAGTAAGACCTATTGAGCGTCACAAAGTCTCCCCTCGTGTCACAAGATAAGTCTGGATTACGGTATGAAACCGAATTCTATCATTCAGGTCTTTGACCTCTCAAAATTTTCTAGTCTCTATGCACTATCGTGCGCATAATTATACCGGAAGCTTGTATGCAGCAGGACCAGCACCGAACAAAGCGAAATATAGAGAAAGAGAGAGTGGCTCAGAGCACAATGCCACAGAATATCCAACAACGCTGGAACAAAACTCCCAGTGAATTCAAAGCCGGCTTCCGTAGCGTAGTCGATTAGGCACCGGTCTATGGTGCTAGGTACCCTGGGTTCGAATCCCAGCTAGGGCATGGATGTTGTGTTTTCCCTCACCTTCCTTCACCTCATTCAGTGAATTCAAACAGCACGAGACAGTAATGTGGCAACAAAATATTTGCCTATCAGATACTTCTGACAAAAACGCCAGGAGTAAGTCCCGCGTGTCGACCAATAGTGAACGCTACACATGTATTGAAATAGAGCCGTGTGTACATTTTACGTTATTTCCTGGCAGCAGACTAGACTCGAAATGGCTATAAGGACTTTCGACGTCTCTTATTGGTCAACAAATTCGTGGCCTCCAGCGGACGTTTCTAACATATAATTCAAAGTTCCCTAGCAGAGTGGCCAATCTCATGTAAAGAGCCTCCCACTTAAATGACATTACATAGAGGCTAGTGGCGAAGGGAATCACAGGTTGTGCTCAGGTACGTATACAGGTATGTGAAGTGTAGTCTGTCACCAAAAGATATCGTGGATTTTGCACGTCTTTAGAAATGAAACATTATATGTACAGACACCCGGAAATTTCGCGAATTCATTCGAGGATACGATAGATTTCAAACTCCTGTGTATGTGAGTGACTACTATGATTGGGCTACTGTTTATGAAATATATCCGGGAGGACTTTTAACCGATAGCAAACCTGCACGTGAACACTCGCCGACTCCCGCGCTACCTTGTCAGATGTACAACTTGGCCATTCACTGTAGCAGCAGACAGTGAACAAGTAGTTGATGAGTGTATACAGGACTTTGGAGTCCAGCCGATAGGTCGCTGAACCCGCGAAATTTCCGGGTATCTAATTATATATATATATATATATATATATATATATATATATATATACACACGCGCGCGCACGCGTTTAGAGCCCTGGTAGCTAATATCAAACCGAATGAGGTTACATCAAAGCCACACTGTTTTGCATAACTACCTATTCTGTGCCCAACGCCGTCACGTTTTGGCTTTGTGCTAAATTAATTCATATCTGCCATCGTAATCTGCCATTCCATATGCATTGCTATTACTATCTGTTTACTTTTTTTATGTTTGTAAGAAAGTGTTTTTATGATAATGGTTAACTGGAAGAGAAAGCTGCCGTTTACAATAATGGCATTAAATAAATAAATATATCTCGCTTCTGCTGGGGGTTACTTGAATGGTTTAAATTTTGAACACATGACTCCAAGCGTACAATTTCCAAGAGTGTTGCAGCAAAACAGCAAGGCTGCCTGCCCAAATACAGGACGGACGAAAATATTAATTACTGGCGACACCTGTAGGAAGTACTCGAAGGTCAGAGTGATAGCGGCCAAACAGGTGACCAGCTGGTGACACAAGTTGACGACCTTGGATATGCGTACTTGAGACCGATGTCACGCGCTTTTAGTTTCTGGCACGACACACTTCTGAATGAAACTCTTTTCGTGTGTATGCGCCTCAAACCTGGTGCACGGTTATCAAATAATACCTAGGATGTGATTTAATATAAAGTAAGATAACCTCTGAAAATATCGTCAAGAGTAATAGTTGTACTTTTTCTGTAACTTCACTGATACTTGGATATGACGGTTTCTCGCGGAAAAACTTGACTATTTGCTGGGTTTCAACGTAGCTTATCAAAAGATTTCTGGTTTTCGCTTGTACGTAGGGCTGTTGCCCTATTTATATATATATTTGTAAACTTATTATTCTAGCCTATTTGTTTATTTTATCATTACCATTTGAGTAACATACTCGGGGTATATATTCATCGATTTCAAGATGTAACGCAGACCTGAATAATGTTTTTATAAGCGGCTAAAGTCTATTGAGTTCTATCATTTATTCACTTACCCTGAATAACACTTTAAAAGGACCTTCGAACATTACGAAAAAATTATTGCAGCAGGGTTTTTTTTCAAGGTCATACGAGCACGTATGCTGTTCTGCTTCACGGTTATTGCAAGTGTGTTTACTGTGCAGAAAAGTCTATCATTCGACTGTACCAAAGAATAAGGTTACTGCGACACCACGCGGCTCATATTTTGCAGGATAAACCTCGAGGGATTGATATTTAAAAGCATCCAATAATTGATTATGAAGATTTGCAGAAGTGCATGCAAGGGATCGAAACACGTTTGTGCAAATATATTTTCGCGAAATCAAGGGTCCCTCTCTATAAGCTAGCAGGAAGAAAAGCATCCTGCAAAAATTAAATGATAGGGCCTACGTGAAAAATGCAATATGTTGTTGAAAACAAGGTTAAAGACCCTGATGAATGAAATATTATGGATATACTGTCAACCATCCATCAGAATAGGTAGATAGAAGAAAAATGGCGTGACGTTGCCTATGAAACCAGTTTATTAGGTCGAACAAACTAAAGTTTTTTTTTCGGACATACACCATTGCGACCGAATACTGCCTTGTTGAAAATACAACCACAAAAATAAAAACAAATAAAGAAAATCCACTATTAGATACCATCACCTGACATATAACGTACAAGCAGCTCGCGAAAAGAATCTACTCGTATCACGAAAAAACGACACGAATACAAACAAAAATAGAACAATACTAACACAAATCAATTCCGGGATAGAATATATTTGTATGGAGAAAAACGAAACAAAAGGAACAAAAGAAGGACAATACAGCAAAATATAGTTGTTATTGGCTGCACACACGTAACTCGTGTATGATTGGCTGCTGCGTGCTGTGGAACGTTCTCCACTGAACGGGCCTTCGTCAAGATCTGAATGGCGAATTATTTCCGACATACGCTGGTCTGTGGGTTTCGAGTTCCTCACACATGCGGTAGTGGCAACTCTTCAGTATTATAGGTCATTCGGGATAAAGTGAGCACTGAACATTTTACCTGTGAAATAAATCACTAGCCGTTACTGCACATAGTTCGTTAACCATAGTTACCTTACTGTTTGTATGGTTGTAGTTCCGTGTAATTCTTATTTAAATACAACAGTACTGAAATAAATTGAACTGAAATTGACATATTTGTATTTTGTATGATCAATAAACTTTTTTTATCAAACCATATAGGTTCCTACCGACTGTGCAGTTTATCTTACACGTGCAAATATCAGATGAGAGTGTCCAGAGAGGTTAGCTGGAAGTTTAAAAACTTTAATGAATGTGAACTTAAATGAATGAATAAATGAATGTGTCAGTATCGCTAATCGAACATGCGTCCTCCAGAAAGCGGTTCCAGAGTTTAAGGGCATTGGAACATGGAAAATAGAAGAAGTGTTAAATTGCACTTGGTGCCTAGTGGAGTGGCCGCTGATAGTTACTTGCTCGAAGATAAATGTCGTGACAAAAAAATTTATAAGCTTCTAAAGCATACACGAAGCACTTGTGAGTATATTAGAAGTTGACACACATTTTAAGAACGCCCACTTCAGAACATGTGTTTTATGTCACATCATACTCAGTGAAGGAGAACATTGTAACTAAAGCTTTGGTTTATGTCTTGAGGTTCTTGTGTCACTTATTTTACCCATCATTAGTTGCCTATATTAAAACAATGTTTAATAACAAAAATTTTCATTTTTATGAGAGAATTATTTTATAGTTATTTCGAAAACTTCGCCAGGAAATTATTCCGAACTTGATTTAACACACCTCAAGACATTAGACGTATCGAAACATTAACAACCCATAAGACAACAACAAATCAATTTGAATACTTTCATTCTTGTAGTTGGGGTAAAAAATACCTTCTAGGGAGCTTTGACTTAAACAAATCAATGTCTAAAAATTTAAAATACACTCCGTATACCATAAAATATCCTAATAAAATAAATGTGCACTGGAATACAGCTTAATGCACGAATTCCCTTAGTACAGTCGTAGCTCGCTCGATACAAAAGTTAACAGATATAACGAGGACTGCGACGCCTTTCCTGCTCGTAGGGATTATCATAGCATGTATCAACTAATGCGTGCGAGGAAAGGGACTCGAACCAGCGACTGATACGAAGCGGTGTGACGCTGGGTGGGGCTTGGTGGGACCGAAGCCAGGGGCACACATGTGCACGGAAGGGGGAGGGGGCGGTGCCCCTCGCAGGTAATTAACGATCGGCGCGGCCGAGCCGAGGTGCTTGGCCGCGTGCGTTTGAAGCGATGATTTATCCGGCGTTCGTCGCGCGGCGATAAATTCGCGCCACTGTCGAAAACGAACGAGGACCTCCCACCCTCCCCCTCTACAATCGCAGCGACGCCCGAAGTGGATGGACTCGCGTTGGGCTGCGGTGAAGAGGGAAAAGGGGGCCGAGCTCGTAGGTGTGGGAGAGAAGGGTATCACTGTTTAAAATTCCCGCCGAGTGGTTGTTCGGTGGCTGATGAAGGGGTGAAGAGGGGCGGTTATAAAGGGGGTGGAGGCTTTTGATGAGTATTTCGAGCGTGTTTGCGCCGAGCGGAGGGGAATCCGCAATGAGACGGGAGCCACGTGGTGACGGGCAGCCGTGCGGGGTGCCAACTGCTGCAGAAATACACCAGGCCTTCTTTGCTTAGGAATACAAGCGTCTCTTCACACGGCCACCAACTGTCGAAGAAAAACGTCCTCTGCCTTGGTCTCGCGCAAAACCGACAGAAGTGTACAAATTTACCTCGAACCATGACAATGTCGTCTTCTTTCACCAGCTTCGATACTAGACAAACCACAAGACACTTGCCTACCTGAACAGAGAAAATTTGACTGTTGGAGAAGAAAAGAATGGTAACGACACGTACCTGGTGATATTCTTATGTAAGAATGTTTAAAACCTAAAATATACAACCGCTGATATTTGCCCTCCCGTAGAAATTAAAAAAAAATTATTCTTGAGTATGTTATAACCATATACTATTTAAAAAATTTTCAGAACCCGTTATAACTCAATGAGTGCAGTAAAACAGCATTCGCTAATAATGAATGTACCGTTTCTCACCCTTCTTATGCTTCTCTTAGCCTTGTCAAATCATGAGAACTTTCAGTTGTCCTGGGATCAGTACGCAGCCGTACTTAACACTGAGTTAACTACAGCGGAAGAGGCTTCTTTCAAAGGCAAGCAACAAGTGTATAGCTATATATCTCAATATTCTTCATGTAGATTCTATATGGATTACAACACCCGACCGTGTAGTCTTCTACAAGGATCTTAAGGAAGCATGAGCGTTGAAGACAGGACGGAGATACCTTTCTCCAAATCGTTTTACTACATGGTGTGGCACCGTTGTAATTCACATACGTTCGTAAGAGCACACGACTGGACGCGTAACAGTATTCAGATAAACACAACGGCACAGTGTGTTTTGTTGGAACAACATGAAGTGGAGATAATTCGTAACACAGGATTCATGGTTTCTTTCGTTGTAGGTGTACCTATTTGCTAAGACCGAGGATGGTGGCTCAGTTTTAACACAATGGTCAATGCCCTGTCCAGTTATCAATATGTCAGTGACCAATGGATTTGCGAAATCACTCCATTAAAATGTCAGCAGGGTTCTTTAACAGAGACAATAGCCGCTTCACTCACTATTCTTGACAAGGTTATTGATTCCGATGACCCTGCAGCCGACAAGCCTACCTTGTTCTCCGGCGACTGTATTGTAATCCAGCTTCTGACAATTCCCCAAGTATTGTATTTGACCAATGAGGTCCTCTGCATTTATAGAAGTTGCTCAGTTCTCATGGATTTTGCTGGTGAAGCGCACCTGTTTTTGCCTTTGAATGATTTATCGGTGCTGTGATCTCTTTGGTGTCGTTGACAATCGAGTGGTGTTCTTAGGGTGTATTTATCTACAGCTCAAATATTAATTTCTCTGTCGCGTGCGGCAAGCGTTGTCGGATGTGTTTTTTCTGAGATTCTTTCTTTTTTCCCATACACTTTGGCCGGTTGCTGAGAATGACCACTCGAAATCAATGCCACTTAAATCTAGTACACAATAATGTTTGAGGGGGATCCGCGGATCTATTTCGCTTGTTGATCTACGTATCTAGCGCGCGACTGTTGCCACACTTCATGGCGAGCGCAGGCAGTCCACCTGAGGAGTGGCTTGGACATCTGCAAGAAAGTTTCCCACCTGAGCGCTGATGCCAACACCACCTGCGGTTATACAGTTCCTCGGCCATTCGTTGCGCGCGGCCATAACTCGTCTGCTCCGCTGCCAACAGGAGAATTAGGAGACCCCTCACATGATGAATGGGCTCTTCCGTCCCATGGGCATTTTTATGGTCTGCTATCTCTGTGCTTAAACGGAATGCGGGAGTTACCTTTGGAAGGGTGTACGCTCTTAAGGTCAGCCACTTATTCCCAGACCTGCTAGAGGGCGTATTTTGCCTGTTACGGAAGCTTACGAGAAACCAATTAAGGCACCTCTCTATATTCGGAGCTGTTTTGGTATTATAGTGGGCCTGGACTCTTGCCGTTTATTAATCATCTTGGAAGCATTTTCCAAACAATCGCTGATTCTAAAATCTCTTCAGTTGCGGAGCGGCGATGGCCAGTTAGGACCTCGATGTTTTTGAATGTCTTTTACAGCGTAACAGTATTATATATTACTAACACAGTAGTATTTTGTTACTTGTGAATCTTCGGTAACTAAAGTTGCTATTAAATTGCAGTAGCATAGTGTTAAACCCATGTGTGAAATGCTTATGAAAAATGAACTTCTATTTAAGACAATGTAAACAAATAATTCACAAAATAATATTTTTTCCCCTCTCTTCAGCGTGATCCAACTTGTTCCTGAAAACAATTGTGTATTTTTAACGTAGGAATATGTAAACACCTGGCATTTTTGACGACGTAAAAGTATTGATATTGTAGTAGCGTTAACTTTTGAGCTAATTGAAACAATGGAGTTGTTTGGTTGAAAAAATAGTAGAGTTGTAGATGTGTGTGTATTACGATGTGTACGGTGGAATAACGTGTTACAAAATAATTTTAATTTAGTATAAAAACTAGTTTTGTACAGCGATGAGGGAACCCGCATATTGCGTAAAGGTCAGCTTCCGTCCCCAGAGAAAGCACACTACGATTACCTATCTTTAAATTTGAAGAGCTGATGTTATATAAATAGTAGCGTCGTAATTTTAATAACTCTCGATAACAGATACACATTTTATCGTACTTTGCTATTAATTTATTACGAGCTGTTGTTTTTTGTGACTTGGTGCACTGTAGTTTGTAAGCTACCACAAATTAGCTAGTACGCAACAGTCTACTTACAAATGTTCAGACATTTCAACACAAACAGAAACGGCGATGCTGTCTCCGAGGTGCTAAAATCATAATAAAACAACTTGTGGTAAAAACATTACGTGCGTGTATTGATTTTTGAATACGTTACGGATGTATTTTCGACAAAATGTTCATTACATCAGAATATTCTTACGACCATCTTATCACCAAAATATACGCTCTTATTTTAAGGACATTGTTTGGGCAGCGTTACAGCCATGGCAAAAAAAAAAAAAAAAAAAAAAAACAGATTATCTGGATGGATAACATTTCCCTCCACGTAACTTTTCGCAAGTATTAGATCTTTCTCAGACAATATTCGACTCGCTGATCACCTGTGACCCTGATGAAGTAGTTTCAACAAATCAAATCACTTAAAAACCATGAATAAAACGTGAGTGTTCTCTCATTCCGGTTTAAACAAGTGAATTAGTTAATATTCACTCTTAACAATTAGTTTTTTTACTGATTTAATTTGCTGTAGTACTATATCCGGAAAATCAACGGTGATCAGCGATTAGGCTTCTCATTTAATCCGACTTAAAAGAGTTTACCGCACGATGAGCTGCTAGGGTCTTCAATTATTCCCGAAAATATTTCGAGCCGGACGTCGCAGTTTTCTTGTGCCTGAGACTGTACACCATGTTCCTGCCTATTTTGCGGACGAAAGTCAGACATGCAGTGTCTGTTCAGCGGACTCCTGCCAGCTGTGCGCGGTGACCTCGCTTTGTGACCATGCCCCCATGATTCTACTGTTTTTATACGCTTAAAATTTATCTAAGCTTAAACGAAAGCATGTAACAGAAATATTTGTTTAAATAAGTTTTTGCTGAGACAACTATTTTATTTTCTTCAAATTTTTAACTCGTGAGTCAACTAACCAAAATTTGTTTATTACATATTATGCTAAAACTATAGTATTTATTGTCTTGAAAAAAAATTGCCTAACATGGTTAAAACCTTTCTAAAGGAAACTGTCAAGCAAATTTTTGATATCTCCAGTGTTAAAATAATTATAGCGAAAACATAGTAAACAGGGAGCGTGACCTTAAACTGGCGTATGTTACCACGAGCCCCAACATGTCGTCCCACCCCCGGCTCTCCGCGACACCGCGACAAATCAGTCACCCTAATTGATTGTTGTTCCGACCAGGGCAGGTCCCTCGGGTTGCTGGACGCTAACAGACGTGGCCGACCTGATTGAGCAAAGTGACCTATTATTGATCTCACCGAGCCTCTCCCCTGTCACACGACAGTTACACTTACGCCCAGGGTCCATGGTTCCTATCTCCACTTCGACAAGAACAGAGGAATAGAATATTCCCCATACAGAAATTACAGTCCGTTTTACATATTCAGTAATTTTGTTACAGTTTTTCACTAAATAAAAAAATTGCAGGGTTTTTCTGGTTTCTGCTAAAACCAAAATTATTTTTGGTGGCCACAGTTATTTATTGTGGTGACAGCCAAAGATTTTAATTCGTAAGCATAAAAAATATTTGGCAGAGTGTTTTTGAGCTGGTTGATAACGCTTACAGTTTTAATTGTGTGTCAGTAACAATGCAATAGCAGCGCCCTTAAGGGCGTTCAAGTGCGATAAATTCATAATTTTATATTTGTATGAAATAATGTTAGTTTTGTTGGCGATACTTGTGAGTATAGTTTACTCTTACGAAACAATGTTAGCACTCATTCTTTTCTCATAACGGTGCATCTAAGTCGAAATTTGCATGTTACGCTGCCATGTAAATAGTAAAAACCACTTGACTTACTGAAACGAAATAATTCACAGTGAAATAACGTGCCGTGGATTATGTAACAAAGTATTTAAAAAAAGTTCCAGTTAACTCTCATTGTATTTTAAAAAGTTGCTGAATTTTCAACTTTTTTCTCGTACCTAAACGGTGTTTTAAACAATTCAAAATAATATGTGTAAGATTCTAAATGCTTTGTTGCGTAGCTTATGTAATGTTAGTTAAACCTGAATTTTTTCGTTTGAGTAAGTCAATTGGTTTTTACTATTTGCATGGCAGCATATCATGCCAATTTTGTCTTTGACTCTCCGTTATTAGAAAACTATGCATGCTAAAATAATTTTGTAAGAGGAAACTGTACTCACAAATATCGTCCACAAAACTATCACTATTTCATAAAATTATAAAATTATAATTTTATCGCAATTGAACAAACACCCTTAGGGGGAGCGTTATACGGTTGTATAGTATTTTCAGTTTTTGAACTATAACATTAATTCAAATTGTATTATCAAAAATTTTCTCTTCAACGGAGCGTAAGACATAGGCCTATTCTTGGTAAACTGCTCGGCATAAATAAAAATGAAATATTCCATTATTATTAATGTCAAGCTGTTTACCAAGATTATATCTTAAGCTTTGTTGGAGAGAAAATTTTGAGAATAAAAATCTGAGTAAATGTTATCGCTCAAAAACAGAAAATACAATAACAGGATATGCTACAGAATTTCTAGATCACATTTCCCTGCCTTTTCCAGGTTTTCAAGACAATTATGAACTTCCAGTCTTTAATATGGAATTAAAAGTCACGATAATTTAACTTAAAATATTCAAATACATTAAATTTGCACGACTGTTTTTAAAAACTGTTTATAAATGCACTACACACAGTTACTTGTGTACGATACTCAGTAATCAAAATCCAGAGAACTGTAATAAGTTATAAATAACTGGAACTATTTTTGATATGGATTGTTAAGATAACATTTTCATACAGTGAATGGTTGTGAAATTGTCCAAAAGTCAATGGCTACGCCTGCAGCCATGAAGATGCGACTCCAGCCCAGAAGTCAAGCTAGTCAACTAGACAACAACCGCAAAAGCCTGCAAACTCCTACTTCTAAGCCTAAAGTTTGTTCTACAATTTTGAGTTTCCAGTCACCAGAAGCAATTTCCCTGACTTTTCCATGTTTTCCTTGTTTTCCAGACCTGTAGCAACCCTGAATAGAATTGTCTAACACAAAAAGGTAGGAGCTGAATGCTGCTATGCAAATACGACTGTAACGAAACCTATAAATCCTCAACGGGTTAAAGTCTTGTTTCAACTTTTTTAGCGATATTAATTTTTCACGCCTAAACGAGAGCAGTATCACAAACCAGTATGACAGTTTTGTTTATAATCGTTAGGGCCACGATTTTGTCGCGAAAAGATTCTTGCCCCACTTTGTTTCAGTGTCTCCTGTGCACATTGGCAGTTCTGTTTCAAGGTTATTGGCAGCGTGTGTTTGTTTAGACACGTTTCTCATTTGACTGCACCAATCAGAATAAGATTATTGTGAGTCTGTACGTCTATAATTTGCCAAGGCCAGTGAGGGTAAAATCATCCAACCACAGACGATGTAGCAGAGCTGCAGGTGTGCACATGACGCATCGAAACCAAATGTTGCAAAAATCTTTTCGCCATAAAATCGTGGCTCTAATAATCGTCGTCTCCATATTGACTGATTTTTTCAAGGCAGCGCATACTATAGTTCCAGCTAATTATTTCACTAATGAAATTTTGATTAGTTGACTTTTTAGTCGAAACCGTATACTTTCTTGCTTTGAATAATTAAGCTATCACGGAAAAAACTATTTTTAACAAAACCGCCAAACAGATTTTCGATATCTCCTCTCGTTTAAGGTTAAAAAAAAATGATTATCGCAATAACAATAGAAACTAGAGAGCATAGTCTTAAAGAGTTAGTGAACTGGACGCGTGAGACGTGATGTAGCCTGGTACGGGAAGTCTTTTTACGCGTGTAACTACTTAAGATGTTTCCAACGCGTTTATCTACGAAAAGAAGATACACTTCAAAATGTGTCCCTATGGTTCTATAAATGCCGCCCGCTAATTAAAAACATGTTTACCAAGCTCCTCAAAAGTGCTGGAAATGACGTTGCTGTAGCTGAGAATATATCAACCGTAATCGTAAAATAAAATCATAGAAACCTGCAATGGACTTTACCACATATTATTCACAAATAAAATGACAGGGTCGTCGTTTGAAGTCCCGTTGAAAAACACTTTCAGCGAAAATACTGCGCACTAGTTCAGTGCTCCGCGCCTAGAGGCGATGGGATGTTTGACGGACATGTTATATTCGACTTAACGCCTTCGCCGTTTTCAAGCCTTAAGGGCGAACAAGTAGGGAAAAACTCATAATTTTGTATTTGTATAAAATAGTGTTAGTTTTGTAGACATTAGTTAAGAGTACATTAACCTCTAACGAAAAAAAATTAGCTCAGCCAGTTTTCCCGTAATGTCACTTCAAAGTCAAAATTTGCGTATTTTTACTTCATACAAAACTTCAAAACCAGTAAATATAATGAAATTGAAAAAATCACATCAAAACTGCACGTCATTGTCTACGGCTTGAAGCATATACAAACCCATTATAAAATACTGTTGTGTTTAAAATAAATTGCTAAGAGTACCAGAAAAATTTCAAATTTTGAAATTTTTTATTTTGCACAAACCTTTTTTGTAACGGGTCTTATATGCTACAAGTCATAGACAGTAGCACGTAGTTTTGATGTGATTTTTTCCATTTCATTATGTTAACTGGTTTTCAAGTTTTGTATGAAGTAAAAATATGCAAAATTTGACTTTGAAGTGCCATTACGGGAAAACTAGACGAGCTAATTTTTTTCCGTTAGAAGTATGTGTACTCTCAAGTAATGTGTATAAAACTAACACTATTTCATACAAATACAAAATTATGTTTTTTCCCCACTTGAACAACCTAAAGTAAAAAAAGCTACGTTCCGCTAACTCTTAAGGGCGCTGCCTACCTCAGAGCTCTGGCAGGAGCAAGCATAGTGTTTTACACCTTAAATTATGTTCTATGTCACTCAGTACGTGTTGAAGCTACGTGTACGCCAGCATTTATTTTTTATTCATATCTGTGCCGCGTACATTACTAAAGGATCTTTTAGGTAGCTTTTTCAACACCCTGAAAACTGTGAGCAAAATTGCATTTATACGATCTGAAACTCTCGAGAACGGCTATTCACAATCTCAATTTTATCTATTTAACAATTGTTTTCTTTACTTGCCGCATAAAATGGTTTTTGTCCGGAAGAGGTAACACAAAACGAGGCTGAGCTCCACCGAATATAATTTAACATGTAAAACCCTAGCCTTGCTGTCGCCAGAGCTCTGACGTAGGCAATGCCCTTAACAAACTCCTGCTACGTGACCGTACAGAAAAGGACTGCTGTACTCCTGAACGCCAGTAATTAAGAGGGGACATTTCTTCTAATGCAAACATAATATACTGTAGGAGTATTTTTAATAGACGCGTTTGAAAGTGCATAACCAATTCAATTACTAATTTATAAAATAAGTGTTTTGAGTAAAATATATAATAATTTCGACGGCCGTAAATTTTCCAAAATGTTTCCTATTTGTTAAAAAAAAAAAAAAAAAAATAGAAAACCGGATTTCTCAAAAAATAATTTTGTGTACATTAAACAACTGAAGTAAGTATACGTCACAAAATTTTAATTCGTGGAATCATTTGTAAATATATAAACATATAGCTGTGTGTGCATATTCCCTTTTCTGTTTTACCCAATCGTTATTGAAAATTAGTTTGCATTTTTTTCTGTGTAAGTTGGAAACATTTTTAAAGCGCAGGGACGGGGGAGTTTCAAGCACGAGTTGATCGAGCTCACAACTTGGTTCACCGGGTCGAGCTCCCGGGCAGGCCGACGTTTCCGAACGGACGGGGATGAAAAGTTTTCGCGCCAACTTCACTCGACCCCGATAACATTTCCGCGTGTTCGCTCCTCAGAGTCATTCTGATTCGACGGCGCAGCGAAGAATATATCCGCGGAGCGCATGGTCGCTTTCTGCCAAGGCGTGGTCGTGCCTATTTAAATGTATGGGAGTCATTTGAAGTCGCCTTTTCTGCGAGTGTCATTATGGCGACCCTGATGTTTACTAAGGGCATGGTCTAAACCAATTTCTGTGAGTGTCAGTATGGTGACCTTTATTAAGGGCACGGGCTACAGCAATTTTCATAGTCATATTTTTGTTTTATATTTGTACCATTAATTTTTTTCTTATTTTAGACGTACGTTTTGATTTAATTTTGCTTTTATGAAACTTCTTACATCTCATATTTTTGCGTAATTACTCGTAAATGAAAGCATTTTCATGTTACGTTTTTATATACGACACTAAAACCAACAGACATATCAAACTGGAAAAAAAGATTACAGTGAATAACTATGTTTTAGGCTACAAAGTCTTCTATACAAAATCAAAAGACAAAAAAAAAATATTTTGTATTTTTAAACAATTCTCCAATTTTTTTTAATTTCAACAATTTTAATACAAAAAAAATGTAGCAATTTTTTTTTGTTATTGATATAGCCTGCAACATTATTATTCGCTGTAATTTTATTAATTTTGGTATGTTATTTGGTTTTCGTTTACGAGCCATTACGTAAAAACCATGAGAGATAAACACATTTATAACAGCAAAATTAAGTCACAACTTATGTCCAATACAAGAAAAATAGTATCTGGTACAAAAATTAAAAATATATGACGATGAAATTTGCTGTAGCCACGCCCTTAACGTACCACAATGCGATAAGTTCGTAATTAAGCCCTTGGTCCTCGTAAATGAATAGTTACTAAACTATGTTACTTATGCGTGTCAATCTCGATTGAGGTCATAATTTGAAATACGTTTAAATTACTATTCTAGTCAAGATAGAATTCAAAAGTGGTCAATTTGTAGCAAACCAGCTATATTTACCTACTTATTGGTCGGCGCCTTTTAATAGCGCCACGGCTGCTTGGCATGCGCACGCGAACCTCGGCACAAAGACGTATGCCGACCGGCGATAATTGGCACGGTGTCAAAACCAAGCCGCGTTAGCCGATGTAAATGGTTGGGCAACGAGGTGGTTTGTGGGGGGGGGGGTATTTGGCGGGCTTGTCCCACACCCTATCACCTCCCCCTTCCACAAGCTCGACGACACACGTGCTGAAATATTCAAAACTCTCTCAGGTCCGGGATAACCTCCTCCCCCTCCTTTTCCCACTATGGTCTGGACTCAGGTCTGTCCACTTTGATATCAAGGCTCGAGAGACCCACGGCGCGGGTCGGTGATGAAAATGTAACATGACCTTGATAAAGAGAACACTTTTGAAGCCCTGGTCAATTTATTCTCTAAACCAATTTATATTCTTCTGCCCGTTGATAATATCAATGTAGAGAAGTAAACAAAAAACACGGGTATAAGAATTGTATATTCACTTTAAACTGAAACTCCCCCTCCCCCCAACACTTTTAATGTCTAAAATCTATATTTTACTCGGGCCAAATACGTAAAATTTTGAGATTGGTGAAACGTTTGCACTGGTTCTCTGTTCCAGGGAAGTTTTTGGGTTAAAAAATAATATTAAAGATGATTGCAAAATAACTGAATGGGAAAATTTAAGTAGTGCTCACTTCATCATGAATAGCCTATAACTGGAAAGTTGATGGTTTAAGGCTAAAATATGATATGTTTATTATTATTATGTTTGACAAGACTGTCTTCGAGGGCCGCAGCTGCCGAGTGGTCAAGCCAATTGTTCCTAATCAAGACTACCCGGGTTCGAAACCAGGCGAGGTTGGTCACGAATGCTTCGCATGTGAGCAAACGTGGCGGACGTTTCTGGCGGGTTTTCTCGGGGTACTCCTGTTCCCTACGTCCTTGCATTCCGTCGCTGATCCAGCAGTAGGGCTTCACTTAATGTCGTCCCTCATTCATCTCTGTTCCTCCAGGTTGGGTAGGGGCGGCTACCCCATCGCATAGTAAGAAACATGGTTGAACTGGTGCAAGGAGAACTCTTGTAGGGATACGTGTTCCTCTTGGTCTAATTTAAATATTTTAAGACGGTATTTAAAACTGTTCACTTTACTTCAACGGCCTATAGAGATGACGCTATCTCAGTCAGAGCGTGCCCTCAAATGTGCCTTCGTGGGGTGTTCTATTTTCTTGGAAACTAATAAATACACGTGTACATACAGAATATATTATATATATATATATATATATATATATAATATATATATATATATATACATACACACACACACACACACACACACACATATATATATATATATATATATATATATATATATATATATATATATATATATATATATAGACACGCACGTGTTTATATGTTAAAAAAATGTCCAAAAATGTCCGTCGTAAACAAATTATGTAAAATATTAATAAATTCCGCAAAAATTTTCTAAGCCAGCAAAAACAAAAATAAATGGTACCAATTTAGTCAGCATTACTTGATTTTCGAAAATATCAAGATAAGGGCGATATACTGATGCATTGGCATCAATTTGAAAACTTTCAGTTTTGTGTAATTAAAGACTACGAGTACGTAGGCAATAAGGTTGAAGCCTAGGAGTACACGGGCAATAAGGGTGATTAATAAATTGCCTCATAGCCTCTAAGCGTTAGGATCTCAACTGGCCTCAATCATCCAGCCAACGACTCGATTTAATTAAGGGAGCAGCTATTCGCGTGTTCGTTTCTCTTACAATGACGTCTATCTTTTCATTTCCACTAATGTGGCTAAAATTTCTTCAAATAATTAAAGTTTTAACCACAATGGTCTCAAATAATAGCGCCAAATTTTTAAAGAACATTACAGAGTGCTTTATGGACTTACAAAGAAGTAAATGTAATGAGAGTTGTAATAAGGCATTTATCCCAAAAGCATAAAATGTTTGAATAAGAGCTAAAGTGGCATGTATTCTCTTCTTATGGCTGTTTCCAACACCTAAGAACTGTGTCAACAAAACATGTCAGTAAAATCTTAGGAACTTGACTTGTTCTGTTACATGACAGCAGCACTCGTCAAACAGGTCGGCAATTACCCAGCTCAAGGTGCGGCTACATTCCAGAGAGTAAGAATGTTTGCCTCTGGGCTGAGAACGTTTACGAGTGTGTTAAAATGAAATTATAATATTATGCCACTGTCTGGAAATAAAACCATAGCCGGCTCAACAGCCCCCGAATATATGACTTAATTTCATAAATGGTACAGAAGAAATTTTTTTTTTCAGTACAAAATTTAAGTGTTCGAAATTCTGATGATAAATTGTCATAATTTATAAGCAACGCGAATGAATGTAAAATATCCATCAGTCACCACATAAAATATTCTGCTGTGCTCACTGATAAGATAGTGGTAACTATTAGGGCCCACAAGCAAGGAAGCGTTCGGCTGGTTACAAAATCATGTAGTTGGGTAGTTTTATGAAAGCCATTCTTTCTCAAAACAGTCGACAAAGCCCTTTAGGTGTGATGTATATAGAAACTCATTAAGGCAGGTAAAGGATGAGGGTCATTTTCTTGGAATTACAAAGGAGAGTCTGTATATAACGTTCAACCAAGTATGGTAAAATTCATTAACTTTTAAACGTTAGTTGTTAGCTAATATTTAAACAGTCTTGTCACTATAAAAATGTACCCTTCATCTCATTGTATTCAGTAAAACATCAAGATCGAAGGATGGGTGGAAAGGCTAACTCACACCCTCGTAGATCTATCTTTCACTTTTGATTTCGCCATTGTTTTTTTTTTTTTTTTTAATAAGAACCTAAACAATACAGTCTTTAACATCTCAGACTACATACATTATAAAAATGCGACAGATTCTTTTTTAGATTCCTAACTAAACAAACTCATATTGTTATGTCTACAGATGGAATAAATTAAACAACAAATTAAATATAATACGTCCGTAAATAATTGGTCACGTATTGCCTGTTCCAAGTAATGAGTAAAACCTAATAATATGGCATAGTTAGAGCCAAGATTTTGTCACGGAAAGATCTTTGCTCTTTCTTTGTCTTGCGTGCACATCGCAAGTTCTGCTTCGTGGTTATTGACAGCATGTCTTTGTTGACAAACGTCTCTAAATTAACTGCACCAATGAGAATACGGCTATTGTGACACCACACGTCTGTGATTTTTAGCAGAACCCACAAGCCAAGTGATATTTAATATATCTAATCACTGACCATGAAGCACTTCTGCAGAATTACACGTAAGGTATTAAAACCAAATTGTGCAAAAATATTTTCGTCCCAAAATCGTGGCTCTACGCACTAGGAAAAACGATTAATCAGCCAGTACTCTTTCCGTTCAGAAAAAAAAAACGGTTTTGTGGTGGCAACAAAATGATTTTCATCTTTATCGGCAGCACCAAGATTTGCAATGCTAACAAATTTCTTTTGTAGTGACTTCAAAACTTTACTGGCGGAAACAAAAAATGTTTGTGTTGACAAGAAAAATTTATTTGGTAATATCCAGAATGACAAAATATTTTGTAGCGGCCACAACACTTTTCTTCAGAGTAGCATTGGGTAAAATCAATAGAGCATTTGGAGGAAACTTCGTAATTTTGTAGCAGGGAAGAATTTCCTCGTTAACTCCAAACTGTACTTAGAGGAATTTCTAGTTTTGATCTCGAGTGCATTGTTTGACGTTCCGCTTTTTGAGAAGAGTGAATCTTACAGTCCAGCGAGGAATCTGTTCACACGGCTAGCCACGGGGCACGAAATTGGGCGCGTTAGCACAAATTAAATTTAAGTGCTTCGACTCCTCCCAGCAACCTGAAGGAAAACACAACTGTGGGCTCGTCTGATTTTCGGATTCCGCTCCACGCCGAAGAACTAAAAACACGCGGCCGATTCTATCGCTCCGAGCCGAGCACGCTATGCGTCGGGAACGCCTCCCGACCATACACTGTAAGAAATACTTCATTCTATTATATTTTTATTTAAGTAAGATTTACGTATCGTAAGAGCCAGTGACTTTGGCGAAGAGAATATTGCATCAACTTGTTTCAGTGCCTTATGTACACATATGTATATAATTCTTCATGGTTAGAGATGATGGTTAGAGACGTGCAAAATTCGCGTTATCATCTGATAGCAGGCTAAACTTCACTTTCCTATACAGAACAGAGCATAATTTGCGATTCAATTGGCCACGAACTTTATGTGTTGACATTTACGCGTGTTACGTCTTTACATATATTGGCCTCTCTACTGTGTAAACATTCTCCACGGCAAGTCACGACAATATCGGCCAGCGGAAGACGTCGAACGATCCTATAGTCACTTGGAGTCTAGCCAACTGTCAGAAAATAACGCGAATTTTGCGTGTCTCTAATGATGGTATATCGCGAAAATGTTTTGGGACAACATACCCTCGAAAATGTTGTAATTTCTTGCAACATATGTATGACTGTGTGTGATGAACGTCTGACATAAAGTAGCTGCCTGCAGACCAACAGGCATAAAATATTACAATAGCGGGATTCTTATTGGCTCAGTGAAATAGGGCAACAGCTTCACGTACAAGAAAAAGCCAGTAAGAATCTAATAAGCTACATGTGAGTTGAAATCCAGCAAACAGTCAAGTCTTCCTGCGATAAACCGTCGTCTCTATTCATTCTATTCAATTTTTATTTAAGTAAACTTTACGTATCGTACGAGCCAGTGACTTCGGCGAAAAGAATTTGGCATCAACTTGTTTCCGTGACTTATGTACACAACGGTATTATTATTCGTGGTTAGTTCGTGGTCAGTGATTGGATGTTTTTATCGTTCAGCGTCTTGGGGGTTCTACTCGAAAATCACATACGTGTGGTTTCGCAGTCGAATGAGTGACACGTCTACACAAATTCCATGATGCCAATAACCATGAAGCATAGCTGCATATGTGAACATAAGGCAATAAAACAAGATATGTGCCAAATCTCTTTCCCCGAAATTTAGTGTCCCCACGTATCGTCGACGGCGTGGTAATTATGGAAAGTTACACACAACTTGACAAAGGACAGGAACTGAGAGAAGAATCGGCCGTGGTTTGTTAAGGAACCATCCCGAAATTCGCCCGAAGCGAATTCGGGAAACAATGGAAATCAGGAAGGCGTAAGCCGGGGATCTGACCCGGGGCCTCTTGAGTGAGATGACAGCGTGTTGCAGTTACGCCACCCCTGTTGGTTATAAAATAATTGAAAAACATACATACAGACAGTGGGAAACAAGGAAAGTATCTGAGGCCAACGGATTTCCTAAAATGCTGCAGCGTGTTACGCCACGTACGACTGAAAGACGATTATATGACACGATTTAACTGTCTACAGGCCAATCACAATCGTACCTGTGTTGGCTTGACAAACTTCACAACGGCCCAACTAAAAGGGCGATACAGAAATGACGGAATAATAACGTCGGGAATGTGCTAATAACACTGGTATCAGTCAGATATCGATCAACTGAATGGTGCAGAGGGAGAGTTATGAAAATAGAGAAGTATATACCGTAAAACTTCCCCGTGCTTCAATAACTCCTTACATTATTTTATTAACAGCCAACTTCACACTGAAGTTAACATATTAAGGTTACGTTTACCGGTTTACGAACTTATAAATTAAGATAATTAAACTTTACTATAATTACAAACTGAAACGGGATTAAGACTGTATATAGAAAATAAATAAGTTTTTTTTGCGGTGTAGAAACATGGCCGCGACCAAAATGCACCCAGAGCTCCGGGCGATCACAAAACCGCCGGGGTTGGAAGAAACTTAACCACTACCGACACTCCCACGCATCGCGCACGCACGCTTTGGATCCCACCCACGAGTTACGTCTTCACGCACACACCGGCACCCCCTACAACCAAACCCGCCACTTGCCCGCCCTTTTACCGAATCGCCGGTGAGCCGACGGCGATAGTCATCTGGCGGCGCCCGAGCTGGGGGACCGGTCAAACACGTTCGCCGCCGCGAAGCCCCATTACCCAGTGTTAACCCACCTCGTATCTTACTGCCTGTAAGGGCAGGTCTCTCTGGCGACCAGAGGTTAGGTCGTCTAAGAAGACATACATTGTCGTCCTGTCTTGCGCCAGTGACGTTGTGTTGTCCTGTTTTGCGCCTGTGACGTTGTGTTGTCTTGTCTTGTGCCTGTGACGTAATCGTCGTGTCGTCGTCCTGTCTTACTCCTGTGATGTGTTATCCTGTCTTGCGTCTGTGACATCGTCATATCGTCGTCCTGTCTTGCGCCTGTGACGTCGTCGTGTCGTCGTCCTGTCATGCGTCTGTGACGTCATTGTCGTGTCTTCTTATCTTGCGCCTGTGACAATCATCGTTAGAACGTCAAGTCTTGAGCTAGTGACGCCATGGCGTTTAGTCCTCGTGTCAGTTATTGTCTGTGTTGTATTTGGTCTTATAATTTCTCTTTTGTTTCATTTTTGTTCAGATAGTTTTTCTTCATCTTACATAAGTTCGCATTGGATTCAATTTGCATTTTAATTTATGTTGCCTTCAACTAATCTTAGCTCAGTTTTCGTAGTAGTTTTCATTTCACAAGTCTCAGTTTTCTGAAACGGACAGTGATGTTTATTTAACTTAACTCAAGTTCAGACCTTAAAGAAGGTAAACATATCTACACAGATTGAATGTTTCGTGTTTTTACTCAACTTTGTTCAAGAAAATAGTTACCGGAATAATTTTTGTGGCGGAAAAAAACATACTGAGGTAATCTTTTCACTACAATGTCACTGAGTTTGTAATCGTAGAACTGTTTTTAAAAAAACAATATAGAATTTCAGGCAATTATGAAAACAACAAAAATAAAAATTTGTTTTAAAAACAAAATATAACCCCTAACATTACAAGGCACGGTTTGGGAACCAGTTTACCAAGAATTCGTTAAATTACGTTTACAACAATTTTAGCTATTAGGTTACTAAGGCTCCCTAAATTGAAAGTGGCGATGCCTTAGGACATTATTATTATTATTATTACTGTTGTTGTAAAAGACGGCAACACTTATTCTAGACTAGAATTTTACCGGCGAGGAGGAAAGCAAGCCTGAAAATTACATTAACTTTAGATATACAGAATTGTAACAATGCCTATAATTATATACCACAGATTTATTAACGCACGTAATTAAATATCGGGCTACATGTTTGACATCAGAGACAGAGTGTCGTCTGTCAAGAGATGTCAGGTCTTTGGGCGAAAACCCTAGGGCTACACAATAAGAATTTTTGTGCTGGGTTTCCAAGGTTTTTTTTTTGCAAAAATACAAAACATTTTAACTATGCACTTACGACAAAATTTCCCAGAGCCCCGAGCTTTTGTTGGTTATGTACATTTTAATGATTTCCAAACAAGACTATTATATAAAAAAATTAAAACAGCCAAATGAACGCATTGAAAGCAACTTTACTGAGTGACTTCAGATTAGGATGCAAGATTTATTTTGATTCAACTTTCAGGAAATCTATTGAGGTAAGTAAAAATAATGTTTTTTTTTTTTTTCCAGATAGACAAGATTCACGCTAACTTGCCCGAATCCTGGGTGACAAGGATGGATAAACAACGAACAGTTGAGGAGTTCCAGACATCCAAACAAACAACAGCAAGAGTGCTATAACAGCAAACAATAACGCTAATGTGTTCAACAAATAATAAGCTGTAAAATTGGTGCCACATTTATTACTTTTTCCCGATGGACCAGAAATGGTTGAAAACAAGAAATAGTAGATAGCCTATAGCTTCGTCACTAAAATATCACGCTATATCGGAATTGTTCTTTATGTTATCAATTATTAATAAATAATTTCCTTTAACATGTTATCAGATCATATTATTAAACATTTTCACATTCGTGTGATGATAATTAACAAAAATTATGTTTTAAAATTTAAACACACTCTTTTTACATTAAGTATAATTTCCACGTAAATAATTAACAAAATAGTGGAATATTAAGACATTTCTTTAAACATACAAATACAAATATTTGTTATAGTTTTTGAAAAATCCGTAAATTTATATTTTCTACGTTTATCGGAAATGATAACTTACTATAACACTACCTGCGAAATAGGCATTACCGTCAATAATATTATAGTTAGTATTTCCTCTTAATTTATCACAATACGGCATAATTAGAAATTATGGTATATCGCAAAAATTGTTTGTACCAACATACCCTTGAAAACACTGTACTTTCTTGTGACATGTACGGTTAGGTGGTATACGTCTGACACAACGCAATTCCACGAATACAATTTTACAGTCACCGCTTAGAGTCACATAGTAAATATGGATCGGTGGAAGTCTTGCATGATAGTTCAACGCGTTGTGGCGATGCGACATTCTGTGCTCGCTTCGAGGTCGTCCTTGTTGCTACGTCACAAGAGTATCTAACGCGCATGCAGGTGGTTTTCTTCGTGAACATAACACCGTTAGTGTTAGGTTGCTAAAATCCAAGAGTATTTACTCAAGACGGTAAATGTTTACTACGGACGCTTATTATGAAATATTTATATTAAGAATTTCCTACAGATTATTTATTTCAAACGTATATGTGTTTTCACTGACGTTTTCAGAAAATATTTTTGTTATATGAATTTAATTGCTAATTGTGCAACTGAAACGGAAACCAATTACTGGTACAAACGTCAGCAAAACTACTACATTTGGCAGGAAAATCATACATATGTAATGTGTATAGGTGAAAACGTAACGATTATTGTGTATTCATGTCTATATAATCTGATTAAAATTTTAAAAATCAGTATTTTTGATGATGCGAAATGTTTATGTCGCTTGTTTACATGAGTTGTTGGTATTCATTAATTTTAAATCAGGTATTCATATTGAATAACTGGTGCTTCGATTATAAACTATTCCTCAAAATCATGGCCTACAAAATAAATGATATATACAATTTATGGTGATTGCCCCACAGCGACATCTAAAGGAAAAATAAAATCATGTTTAATTGTAACTTCGCCAAGCTAACAACAGCATTTAGTTCAACTTACCAAGAATTTAGCAGTATGCCAGAAAGAGTTTGTATACAGGATATAACCAAAGTAATGAAAATTCGTGCTGCAAAATAATGATCTGTGCAACTTAAATCGAATAAATATATTTTGTTGGCCTTGAGTAAGAAATCTGTATTATATTATTGACTATGTTGACGTAGGTTTTTTGGATGGATGCCTCAGATACTTCAGAATGAAACGTAATTTACGTCTCCACCAAACATACCATATAAATATATCATCACAGTTGTATAGACAAACTAACATAAAACTGACTAACGTTTCTAGGCTATGTAACAGGAACTGAAAATTTCTGTACTTTTCACAAAGAAAATGCAGGGAAACTTATTTGCCAAATAAATCTCTTGCATAGAGTTACAACTATTATCCTTCCAAAACGAACTGTTATACGAACATATATTTCTGGTCTGTAAAGGTTAATTTGGCATGATTTCTAAAGATTTTAAGGAACGACAATTTTACAGAGTTTGGCAACAACGCACTAAATACGTACAACAGTAATATTGTGCGTAAGTTATGTATGGAATTTATCACATTGAAAATAAGAATGCTGTTATTTTACAATAACAACTAAACTTAACATTAACATTGAGGAGTATACCTATCTGGCCCCTGGACTGCTTTCAAGCAGGTTCGAAGAAAGTTCTTTTTACAAAAATCATTATATGAATAATATTTCTCGGACACCCATTTCTAAAACGTAAGAACTCGGTACGAACGATACAACAATAGAGGCATTAGATAACTTGAAATTTGCAGTGTTCATGTGCTGACAGAATATACAATCGAAAAATCGCAAAAACAATCTGTCAACATAATCTCCAATAAACTATAGTATATTCATTCCATTATTATTATTATTAGGCGATGCAATTTGTGTATTATTATTATTATTGGGCAAAGCTATTTGCGACACGTGAGAACAGTTTGCACTCTGCAGACTAGCAAACAGTGTCTCTAATAATCATACGTTGTGTTAAGGTTAATCCTAGTACATGTTGGAAAGATCAGTGTTAAAAGTATGCCACAAGGGAAATTTGTGCCGCTTGAGAAGTTTAAACTGATCAGTCACAGAGCTATCGTGAATTATATGTTACACAAAGTTAATATTTTAAAACACAAAATTGGTTTGGTTTCCAATTTCAAATAAAATTAAATGACCACTCTTTGCCAAGTCTAGTTAAATTTAATTTTACTGCGGTCTCTATTTTATTATACCCGTCAGCGACAGCAGTGCAACTAACAGCAGAATTTTTCCCTGTACCAAACTCTCACATAAGAAAACACATTTCCCTTTCTAACTTGTAATGTACTTGACGTTATAGGCGGGTCGGGATAAAGTGAGCAATCAAAAAAGCCCTGTTCAATTTCTATTTTCAGCCAATTCTTATATTTCCACGCGTAACGGCTAACGATGGGAAATGTCTATCCTTTATGGTCACGTCACTTGATGTATTGTGTGTAAGATAAAATGTACAGACGGTAGAAAAATTTTTAGTTTGGTAAGAAAAAGTTCGTTACTAATATATAAAATGCAAGCATGTCGATTTCAGTTGATTTTATTTGTGTGCTTTTGTATTTAAAAAGGAAAATTCACGGAACTATATTCGATTATTCGTTGCCAACCTTACAAGCAGTAAGCAACTATTGTTAACGTACATGCAGTAATGGCTAGTGATTTTTTCAAAGGTTACATTTTAGTGCTCACTTTATTCCGAACGATCTATAGTTCAGTGCATTAGTTACACGGAGGAAAAGCTGTTTAAAAGTACTGGCACACCTGTGCAACTCGGCAAAACCGACTTCCACGTTATCAACGCCAGCTGTTGTTACGGCGGAGTGCCATTTAAATCGGGCACGGAAATCGCCGTGACGTCACACGCGCGCGATTATCTCGAGGGTTTAATAAGACAGCCAACCCCGAGGTGCGTTATACCGCCAGACGAGCGCGTTGTCACACAGCCGCGCCCTCTCCAGACGCCAGAACCTGTCTTGGCGGCCGCCGCTTCGGGACGTGACGTCATCCGCGGAAATATTTGCCCGTGTCCTAACCGACACTTCTAGTATATGTGGGTCGTGATAATTTGAAAACCTTATATCGACCACCTCGTCTAGAATAATAATTTTAAAAACATTATATATTGCGACCTTAGACGTTAAATTTCGAGTACAGGTAGGCTACAATCTACAACACTTAGATTGTAATTTTGGGCGGTTTGTTTATATTAAAAATTGGGAGGAAACTATAACTTACTGAAAAGAAAAATATAATTAGTGCTTCAAACGTGCTCACACCGTCGCGAACCGTTAACACAGAAAAAAAAAGTGTACTTTTAAAAAAAATTCTTTGGGATATAGTTTCCTTAAAATCTTTCTGTAAAGTTTATAATTCCTGTAAATATGCAAATATGTATGTATATTTACAAACGTTTTTGTAGTTAAAAATAACGATTGTACATTTACAAATAAATTCGTGTACGTTTTACAACTGTTGCTTCAAGTGTCACAAATAAATTTTTTTTGGTAACCAGTTTCCAAGAAATTATTTCGTAAAAGTATAAAATATTTTGTAAAGTGTGACACGCCGCCGAAGGTTATTTTGTTTCACATCAATCACTCTGCTCTTACAAATATATCCCACTTATCCCCACAGGTATTTGGATATTTTAGATCACTTAAATGACCAGCGACATTCTTGCTTAGTGCCCAGACTGATAAAAACCCTAAATTAATAATGTATTTGTGTATAAAATATGCATAAATTCTACTGGACGCATATGTCGAAGTTTAATACTAACTGTACACATTCTAAGGAAAAGAAGTTGAAAAATTCCCTCAGTTATATTTGTTTTGTTTCATAAATTATTTTCGTAACTAGTTTCCAAAGTAGTAATACATTGTTGCTGTACGAGAAATTGTTTCGAGTGTAGTGCAGTTCTAAAAGAAAGGAAGTAAGTGAAGAAATGAAGAGCGGAGGGAAGGGCGATGTATTAAACACCTGGAGGTGGGGGCTGGCCCTTGTCGGCAGCTCGGCGGGGGTGCGCTCCCCGGAGACAAGGGGAGATGGGAGATTCAGCGCTATTGCTGCGGCCATTACAGGCCATAATGGGGCGGCAGGTCTATTAGCGCACCTAGCCAGCGCTGGCCTTATGTACGGGCACGTAGAGGCCGTGTGTGCGCCATACATATCCGCGGGAGACGTTTTAAATCACGGCGGGGAGCGCGACACCCAGACTTTCCCTCACTTACTTTCCACTTTGTTTGCTCGCTAGGGCGTCGGCCGGGGAAAAAAGGACCGTGGTAGGGTTGGCTGTGCAGGAGGGGAGGGTATTCGCTTGTCGTCATGGAACCTTCCCTTCCCTCCCTCCGATACTGCATTCCGCCTGTGCTTGGAAAAAAATAACTGCATGTGAGTAGGGACTGGAAAATTTCGCGAATTCAATAAGCTAGAATCCATTGTACTATGCATACTCAAGGCCCGTTTGCTGTTCCACTTAGTAGGAGCTAGTGAACAAATAGTAGGGGTTTGAGTATGTATATTTCAATGGATTCTAGCCTACAGGTAATTGAATTCCTGAAATTTTCCAGTCCCTGCAAAATTCGCGTTATCATTTGGTAGCAGACTAAACTTCACTTTCCGATCTAAAACAAAGCATAATCTGCGATTCAATTGGCCACAAAATTGCATGTGTTGTCATTGACGTCTGTTACGTCTTTACAGAGATTGGCATCTCTACCGTGTAAGCATTCTCCGCGGCAAGTCACGACAATATCGGCCAGCGGGAGACGTCGAACGAGCTTATAGTCACTTGGAGTCTAATCAGCTGTCAGAAAATAACACGAATTTTGCATGTCCCTACATATTAGTACATGATAGACGCAAACACGAATTAATGATGGAGACTGGAGAATTCTGCAAGTTCACATGCGTAGACGTTAGATTTCAAAATCATGTGCACGTTGAATATTGTCGCGATTCGGTCACAGTTAATGAATATATTACTTGAGTACTGTGAACCAACAGCAGACCTAGATAAAAACACTCTACGTACAACTGGCCATTCACTGGAGCAGCAGACAATGAACAACTACCTGAAGACAGAGTGCATACATGAATGAGGAGTTCAGCCGGCTGGTCGTTGAACCCGCGAAATATTAGTGTCTCTAATTATAGATTGTCCCAGTTCAAGTAAGCACTTTGGAAGACCGCCTTGTCTAAAATAATATCTAAAAAATATTTTTATTGTGACTCCAGAAGTGAAAATTCGTGTACGGTAAAATCAATAAAATTTGTTTCATACTCATGGTTCTATGTTTAAATAAAAATTGGCAGAAAATAACAAATCTGGTAGAAGGGGAAACGTAGCCTGAATTTCAAAAATATTCAATTTATTGCGAACCGTCTGTACCTCACTTGCTCACTGAAAAACAAGCACCCTGATTAATCTCTATCTGTTCGTAAGTAAACAAATGGTGTGTTTGTTCAACAAATTTTTGCAGCTGGCAACAACAGAAAAGTCTCCTGATAAATGACAGCAACCATATTTTTATCATTAGTTTTTGAAGTAGATTTACTAACGCGAGTTCTGGGTTACAAAAAACAACCGCCAATTTAGTGCATGTAAAACATCTCAGGAATAATGTATGTTCGGCTTAAAAAGAACTTGAGCGACAGAGAAAGTAAAGCACATTCTGAAGATTAAAGAATCTGAATTGTATTTTTACTGCAGATTTGTAAGAGTCATTGCGCTCCTATCTAACGTGCGATTTTATAAACAATAATAAAAAAGTACCTAGAAAAACACTCAAAAACATTAGTGTAAGGTGTTATTTCACATATACCTCCTACGACTATAATTCATTAGGCGTACGCTTTGATACGGCATATCAGTAACTTTAAAGGAGCTCTGAAGCAAAACTATTGTTTACGTACGCTAAGTTAATAATGTTGCAGCTGATTGTTTCTTGGTTTATCTTTGATTCAGGGGTACCGGCAAACAGTAAGAATATTAGGCCTATAAATGGATGCGCCTAACATAAACTCCTTCTGAAAGTCAAAAGGTGGACTAAAGTAATTAAGAACTGACCGAGACTCCTACGAACAATTACTGTCTTGGAATAATAATAACTTAAATTGTCTCCTACTATTGGATTGTTATGCCTCAAACCTACAACATTATTGCTTTTAAAATAAACTAAGGTGACAAAAAATTAAAGTGTCTCATTTTTAGTGAGTTCACAGTGATCACACTTTAAAACGCTCTAAATACTTACAGTGGCGACATCTGAAACCTAAATCTGGCTATATGATTCAGTGATACATTACATAAACAAACTACAATGAAACAATTAAAAATATCTAATGTGTACATAAAATTTTGAAACAAGAATATAGTAAGAAATAAGGAAATACATATCGGTGGGGGGTTAAAAATGTTATATCACACTGTATGAATAGTTTGTTTAGGAATATCTGTTCATAAATACTTATTTTGTTGAACTAGTCACAGAAATTCGCTTTATAAGATACATACAACTATACACGGTACCACTCAAAATATTTTAGTTTTTGACTTCTGTCAAATTAAAGTAAAACTTTCAGAAACTGGCATATTAGATAATCTTGGAGGCACTCATTAATCTTACTCTACATGAAAGCGAGATAAATTAAATCTTTTTGGAAATACGTTTTATTGTAGCAAAAAATTGTGTGTATTAACTGTATGCGACAAAACCCTAGCCATTAGTAGATTTTAATTCAATACTGCTGGACTATTGTTAATTACTTTCCTACATTTACTCGAAAATATTTCATGAGAATTTAGCAGCAATTTTTCAAATGTTACAAATACAAATAGAATCAAAATATACATGACTCGGCTTTTTTAACATTTACGTTAAAATAATAATTAATTTAAATGTTTTTTTTTGCGTTGGGAAAAAATACACAGTTTCAATGCAGTTTAAGAAAAAAATACAAAACTAAGAAATCATTCTTACTTACGAATTGACTATTTACACAAAGAATACATGCACTGTAAAATAATACCGGATAGCTTAAGTGAATTGAATTTAGATTTACGTCAACAACATAGAATTTTGGTAAATTAAATTATCTAAGAAGAATAAATTTTTCGGTGTCTCGACCAAAAGGAAAATGTAAGGGGAAAAAAAATACAAGCGAGTGCAATGTACAGATTCACTGACAAAACATAAACAATAAATACCTAAAACGCATTGCTGCCAAAGGCATTAAATTTTGAGAGTAATAAAATGCAAATATTGTATTTATCAGTCACATAAATATGTTCGTACTAACAAATAGCTGAAGTGGAAAAACTGGTCGAAACAAGATGACAAGGCCCTAAAAATAATTACTTCGCAATGAATAAATGGCAAATCAAATATTTATTTCAATAAAATGTAAATAAAATTTTACTCTATGGATATTCAATGAATTTCGTTGTATAAACATTGAAGTGACGTCACAGTACGGACGTTTTCGATACAGCAAAGGAAAACACTTCTTAGGGGCTACTTAGCTTGCGGTAAAAATATCCTTGCTTTACAGCGGACAAAAGTTTAAGAAATAACCTATATATTTTACATTACAGGATTTTACTTCAAATATATTATTTGAGCAGTTCAAGTTTCTTTATAGCAAACAATTTTTTTATCAACATAAAGCTGGCTTTAAAAAGTAAGCTACAAATTTATAGTGTGTTCGAAAAAATTACCGTTTAATTTTTAACAAAATTATGCCACGTCGTGAAAATAAATAGGTTTAAGCCACAACAAATGTATTATTATTCAAGTTTAAAAAATCATGTGAATTAATTCTTTTTAATATAACTTATTCGAGTGTCCTATAGAATTCTATAGTGCCACTTTTTTAATAATGTTAAAAATGTCTTGTCGGGTGCCAGAGATATGGGTTCTTGAAATATAGGCTATATAAATATATATATATATATATATATATATATATATATATATATAACATTAATAACGAAAATAAGAAAGTTTGATAAAAAAAACATCCACTGACAATCCGACAATTTGACGTCAAGTGGTTTTCAATCAATTGTATTCTATAAAAGTTGACGACTATTTGAAGCAATATTTGATGATGTGTAAGGGCTTTTGTTACGACCTAGGAATAAGAGTTATTCGTGACTGGCTCACCGCAGGCTGGCTGGCAACAAGAAAATCCCTCCAAGCAATGTTAATTGAGAGCCGGGAGCATTTAGTTCTGGTCTGTTGGTGGCCTTGTCGCCTCATGTGGAGCGCCAGATCTAATTACCTCCAGGGATAAGGAGGGAGGGGAGGCGACGAAGGTGGTGCAACGCGAAGCGCTGTTTGCTCGCTCGTCGAGTCTTGTCGACGATAGGCCTAGCTTTCCACCAGCAAGAAACTTTCAGATCAGCTCTAGAAAAACATGGCGAGATGAAATGCAAAGTTCGTAAACATGACGCATGTTACACATACTACAATGTTTGTACATTTACTTATACTACAGATGTATGTGCTACGCAACAGTAGCATAAGGCTAATGCCACCCAGCAGCAGCAAAAGGCCGAAACATATTGACACACGCGATAAAACCAACACGTCTGTCTACTCACGACACACAAACCCCTACACATTTTACAATACTTCTACACTAAATTTTGCCAGAAAAAGACTCATTATTTCCGTCTAATAAAATTCACCCGCGTTTTTCGGTATTTGTTTATTTTTGCTACTGGTTCGGCTTTGTTATTTATGTAACTACGAAAAAGTTTTATTAAAGCTATCCTGATTTGCTCTAGCCGACAACGTGTATAACGGATTTTAAATTATGAATAGTTAATTGTTCAAGAATTTTCTGGTATCTGTAAAGATAAGTATTTTTCTTAATACATGACACAAACGCAAAACTTATCTGAACCAAGTAATATGTTCCAAATTTCTTTTACCACCCGTAAGCAATAATTTGCTATTGTTATAATATTTTATGTTAGATTTATGTGTTATGTTATGAACAAAGGTAATAATCACGGAATCAGCTGACAAATTAACAAAATAAATTTAAAATAATCCCTGTCTACCAATACAACAAATGTTTATTAAATAATAATGGAACTCAACACTTTTACTGCTCCGCGCTTTCGCATTGTAATACACTATTTTTAACTTAACAGTCACCCAACAAGAGATAGTGGGAGATTAATTTGTACGCGAAAACGACAACTTTGAAATTTTATTATTTCAGAACGATACCCAAATGAAATTATTCCTTGCTAGTAGTAATTCATCCCAAACAAATAAAAAAATATTATTAATCTAAAAAAAAAAAAAAAAAAAAACATTTTAAATTCACTGACGATAATTATCACTGCTGTGTTTAAACTTATCAAGTGTAGAGATTATGTAAAAAATTAAACAATTTTAATTTAAATTATAAGCTAATACTATCCTCCATGATTTGACTGAAAATATGGAATGGAGTGATCGGTAGCATGAAAAATGTATGAATACTGCATTGATTTCACTGATGCTCTGAAGTAGGCCTACGTGAATATGTACAAAACAAAATCTGCCTTGACCGTTGGCTCTCAAAATATCAATAAATAGTTAGTTTCAGTATAATTTTACATTTCTTAAATTTTTAAATTTACAACATAATTTAGGAGAATAGAACGAAGAAGAACATTATTATTGGTATAAAGAACCTAAATGACTATTTTAAAACGGTGTTGTATTACAGTTATTAAAACAACGGTGTTGCTGTCACAGCAGAATTGTTGGTATGGAAACATTACGAACATTGAAATGTGACTCAAACAATAATCTAAACATACTATAACTAAATGCAGGCTAGGTCTATCAGCCACAAGTAAATAGTATTTTGATTAAAATTAAAATGAAGAAGAGAAATGCGTTGTTTACTATTGAAAGTAGGCCTACGTCCTTTACTGTTCCGCAAATTAAAAATTTTACGTATAAGAATAAAAGACTTAGACATTTTGCTTTCCGTTTCAAATGTACAGAAGACAATTTAAGCGGCGTAATGCAAATAAAAACTGTCGGACAAATAATTGGGAAACATTAAGTTTATACATATATTAAATATATAGCTTAAAAAAGTTCAGCATGAATAACTAATTATTTGACAACTATTTTGTAAGTGCGCTCTACCCATACGGTTTGTATTGTTAAAGAAAACGCAATGTAACGTGCAATGGTACTATAGGTATTTTATTCCAAACGAAACGATTACTGATGACACTGCACGAAAAACTATTATTGATTAAAGAAGCCGGAAAAACTACAACCTCGAAAATGTAATGTTTGTTTACTGTTTGAGCAAACGAGACCTTACAGCTGCCAAGTACAACCAAAGAGGAAATAGCTATGGCTGAAGTGTAGTTGTGTTTACAGAAACGATATAGTATCATGCATTTAAACGTGTTCTAAGTAATTATTTAACCTAACAGAAATGCGATGTACCCGTCTCCAGAACTTTAGTATTAAATTTTCACTAAAATGATAACTAACTCAATCAATTTGTAAACATAACACACCGTGACACATTTTAATTTTTATGAAACGTTACGATTAATTTCAAATGTCATTAAAATAAGCTAAATTATAAATTTCATTTTCAAAAATTACCCAACCACAATGGTTTTCTGACTGCAGTTGCAGTAACAATAGTCACTATTACTGCTAAATTCCTATTAGGGTAGCGTTTAAATGATCCAACCGAACGAAAAGTGAATTAATGCCATTAAGGCAGTTAACTGCATGCGTTAGTACCTAAAAAGCAACAGAAACTGCGTACATTTTTCACTACCGTACAGCAAAATAATGTTCGTAACATATGGATACACAGTCGCTAAATGTTTCCGGCTCATTTTCTATCGGATTCTAACCATGGCGGTGATTCAATCAAAGCGGTAATTTTCTAGTTGTAATTGCACTGTGTAACAATCCGGATCTTAGTTCGTATTTACACGATACCAATCCAAAAGCTTCAAATGTCATATCAAATGCCGCTTTTATATATATATATATATATATATATATATACATAAGTCAAACGTTTTCAATGAAATTAATTACATATTTAAAAATAATTCAGATGCAGTTTTATATTAAATTTTCCTGAAACCATAATAAAATTGCACTACAGTTATTCGTTATATGTGGTTAAAATCGTATTATTATTAAGAGAAAATAAATTCGATATGGCATGAATGGGCAATACTATACCTAGTTAAATTCAAAATACAATAAATAATTAGTGTGAGTTAAATGCAACTCACTGAAAAACCTGTAAGTTGCAATTGACATAATTAAGATAAATGCACAACCAGTCTGTGACCGCATCAGGAGAACAATCAGAAAAATATATAACTTAAATTTTAAAAAAATATTGTAATTAAAATGTTATCTAAAATGGTCAAGTTTACTTGTTCGTTATGTTTTCTTTCTAAATTTCATTGACTTGAAGTAATCCTTTATACAAATTTTAGTAAAATTGTTGAACGACAGCGAATTTTGTGTTACAATTAAGTTACTTCAGTGTTTTACCGCGTGCAAGGACCTGGCATAATTATGTGACGTATTCCCCCAACCTTAATCGAATGCTTTTTAGACCTTGATTGTAAGGAAGTATCGATGACCATTTCAATAACTTTTCCGGCATCGTTTTAATGTTATAAAACTGGAAGTTATCGCACGTCGTAAAGAGAGTTTGGAAAACATGTCGTTTAATTTACTCGGTTAATGTTAGCATAAAATGTTATGAACATAGGATATGTGAACTGCTTATCTTTGTTTACATAATTAATAATTTTAATGAAGGTACGAAAAAAAAAATGGCACGGTTGCCGTACGGAGTATTTACCCGTGTAACATCAAAGCGTTATTATTTTTGTTTCTTCGTCAGAAAATAGTATTGACATTACTCCCTATCGCGTTGTATAGTTTTAAAAAACCTCATTAAAGATACGGCATTGGACAAAGTAGAGGTAAACTAATTAAATAATCTGAAAAAGATATTTTGAACAAGTTTGAGTGATAAAATGGCCTTGTCTTTCTGGTAAGTTTCCGTCGAATGTATCACGGAAGTAGCAGGTCGTAAAATATACTCTAAAGCGCTTTGTTTGCCACAACAATGTTTTTCGCTGCAAAGTATTTTTTTTATTTAAATGTAAGATATAATTACATTAATGGTTTTTTGTTGTTTAAATAGTTAAAAAAAAATAGTCTTTGCGGTTACGTAAGTTGCATTTATCCTAGAGCAATATTTCTTCTATTATATTTTTGCAGGAAAATAAATCACGTTGTTACTTCATGCTAATACGGTGATTCAAAAGAAGCAGCAACAATTTAATAAAAAAATCAGCACAGTTATAAATCAGGTTGTCGACAAAATATATTAAATTTGTTCGAGCACTGATAGCTAGGTATGATATCTACTGTAAAAATTGTTTGGAATACACAATGGACACTTTTTTTTTTTCAGAGTAAAGACTAATTCTTTTCATCCTATTATTATATTTACTTCCGAATACGATTTCATCTAATTCAAGAGGTCAGACCACTCCCCAGATCCGGGTTCGATCCCCGGCCGGGTTGGTCCCCGGTTTTCGCATGTGGGAATCGTGCCGGACGATGTCGCTGGTCTGTGGGTTTTCTCGGAGATCTTCCGTCTCACCGGCCCCACTCATTCCGGCGCTTCTTCAGCGTAGGTAATCGTTTCATGCTATTCTTCGGAGTAAACAGATTGCCTACGGGCTCTCATTTATAAAATGTTCATTGGGGGTGCGATATCTTGGCTCGCTGATTTCCTCATCATACGATATTTATTTTATTTTATCTAATTAGCACACAAAAAAAAAACCTAAACGAAGACTTGATGAAATCGCAAACAGAAAAATAACATACCCCCATAACTTTTAAGAGGACATCTGAACTGTTTTTTTTTTTACCAGTATAGCTTAAGCCTAGTTTACACCAACGGTAACATTGCTAATAGCACTTGTTTTCAACAAAGTTACTAACAATGTTGTAAAAATGCTTGAACATTTTTGACATCAAGTGATCAACATTGTTAACATTCTGTTATTAACTTTGTTAATATTTATGAAAAATGTAAATAACATTTGTTATTAAAATTTAGTTGAAATCATTTGCCAGCAACAAAAGTTATGAATTTTAGAAACATGTCAATAACTTTCGTCACCAACACTGTTGTTGACATTATTTTCCCGACCCATTCTATGGCGGTCTATAGATCAAAGGTTGTTGGTAACAATGTTGTAGCCATTTTTATCATCAACATTGTTGATAACTTCCGCTCATCATTCTTACAACTTTGTTAGTAACATTGGTGTTTTCAGCAATGTTAATAACACATTTGCCATCAACTTTGCTAACAAAAATGGTGTACCGTAGCTTAGAAATTGATGATATTATTTTGAACCTAACATTTTGTAATTAACATTGTTACTGTTATTTTTTCTGTGTAAACTGGACTTTAATTGTTCGGAAATTGTCTCTTTGCCTCAAAGAGTACCTGTCACCTAAGAGAAAACACTTTCGGAACTCCAGGGCGACCGAATACAGTTGTGATGAAGAAGTCGTGGCCTAATGGTTAGTTCCCTGAACCACGTAGGAGTGGGGGGGTGAGGGGAGGAGCAACCTAACATGATGAACTACCCTCGCGGCCAGAAGACCTGGGAGAGATGGAACAAGAAAAAAAACTGCGTCCTGCGACAGGGACCTACCTACCTACAGGCATTCTTCCCCCACCCCTCAACCAACATCTATGGCTGCCCACACAGATTTATCTACCGGCGTTTTGTTCTGCCGTGATTAATGAGATGAGGATAGGTAATGCGTGTTGCAAGCGAAAGGTTGGTGATTAATAGGGGATATGAGGGTGGGGCAGAAGAGGCCACTCGAGAAATACCCAGGGTGGAGCCGAGGGGGTTGCAGACAGAGGAAAGCCTCCGAGCAAAGTACAGAAGGGGTTGCTCGAGTTTGGGGGCGAGAGAGAGAGAGACAGAATCAGCAGAGAACGCGCAGAGAGATGTAACACAGTGATATATGAAACATGTGAATTTAAGTTGGAGTGGGAAATATATTACGTAATATATATCATCTGTTTCTGTCTGGCTGGCTTGAAGGCGACGTCGGAGCTCCTGCCACCGCCGCGGCGTCATGACGAATGGGCTCCGGAGTTTTCGCCGGATGGTTTTGCGCGAAAGGGCAGAGGGATGGTCCGGGGGGTGGCTGAGGCTTTTTCCACGGGGCTTATTCTCGCGGAGAACTGCGGATACAGGGATAGGAACGTGAATAAAAAACAACCGGGGCGGAGCTAAGCGTGCACGTCCTCTGTGGAAACACGCATGGTGGGAGAAGCTTTGTCTCGCCTGGAAAGACCCGGAGGCAGAAGTCGACGCGAGCCCTAAGGTGGGTTCATCACGCTTGACAAGACAACAGTAAGGGCCTAAACACAATTGAAAACTTTAGCATTTGACTTAAACATTGTGACTTTCAATACATGGCTTCTTATGGAGATGTCCACAATGGCGTCGCCAAAGCTTAAGTCAAGCAGCCTCGATTTTACGTCTCCGATAAACTGAAAACGTAAAGTCAAAGTCAAGAAGGCCGTTCGCAAAGAACCAGCTGATTATGCGCGTTAGAACGAAAAATGTTTATTTCTGAGTATCATTTCGTTCATCAGTATTGGAATTTCGTGAAAATGTAACAGGTTTATCTTAAATATACTCGAAAAACCTGGTAAATATTGTTTGACAAGTATTCGTAATTAAACTTTATGTTCCGTCAATAAACGGCGTTGGTTTTGTTCTGAAAAATATTATAAAAAATGAAATATGTAATAATAATTGGGCTTATTTTTTGGAATATTTACGAGATGTGCTTTTATGGCAGATTTATAATGATTTATATCATAATATTTCCGTTACAAAAAACAGACTTTTTAAAGGTTTTTTCAATTGTCGTTACGGCAACTTTACGTTCATATTGTGTATTGGCGAAATACATAAAGTTTCGGAAACGTAAAGTCAAATACTAAAGTATTCAATTGTGTATAGGCCTTAAGTATAGAACGTTGGTTGTTCACGCTAGAACTAACGCACGTTTTCTTACCGATTGATTCACAACTGCTGAAAAGTGGTCGTGTGCATAGAATCGCTGACGTCGGAAATGGCAATATTTCTTTCTTGTGCGGACGTATAAGGCAGCAGCCAATCACAGAAAAGGAGTTATTGAATGTCCGCCGCGTCGTTTTAACTTCCAAAATACACAAGAATAAAACAGAGCTAGAATAAGAAATTTTAACTTAAAAACTCTGTTTCTATATAAATAATGTTCCGCACTATGCAGTTTATTTGGACTTTGTTTATATTTTTCCTATTATATCCAAATACTGTTCCAATTCAAATATGTTTAAATGGCCTTCGGTTGTATTCAACGCACCAAAGAATGTTTCAAATTCATCGAAAAAAGTTATGGGCTAAATATTACAGTAATAATTGAGTTATAATTTAAATTTGTAGAAGACTTCTGGCCGTACACAGTTTCTACTGTTATGTTATACGTCATGTGTTTGCGTTATTTAATTGTGAACCAACCCTTACCCATATGTAACTTGCAGTTATCTGGACAGTTCTTTTAAAATCAAACTTTTGAAACAAAAATTTCTACACCAAAAAGTCTGGAGTACCTAAGCAAAATTGGCAGTAAGACCTTTAAAGTTGATATACAGAGGGAAAATTCTGTGGCAGATACAAAAATGTTTTGTTGGGTTATACCCTGTGAAATATATTTGCGCTCAACGCCTTAGTAATTACCTGTCACTGCCGAATTACTCTACCCACTGCGAAATATTAATATTGTGAATTTCGTAAATGTATTTACAGTGAAAACAAAAACTTTGTGGCCACTATAACATATTTTGTCACAATGGACCTCAACAAAAATTTTTGTGCTTGCCACATTTTTTTCCGCCAACAGTACAGTTTTGCAGTGAATACAAAAAAAAATTAACTACTAAAAAAATTGTGAATTCCGTTTTGACTGAACATTTTGTGGTCACAGCAAAACCGATTTTTCTATGTGACTAGGTAAATTAGCCATAAAAATTTTCCTTCAGTTTACGCACAAAATTTTCTCATTGTAAATATTCAAACACAGGCAACTTCAATCGACTAAATTGTTTTGTATTTTACATTGTGATAGTAATATTATTATTTGCGTATTTACGTAGCGGTTATTGTTTGCGTAGTTGGCAGAACGAAAATTGAAGAATAAATCTCAAAAAATGTTGCGAACAACGTGGGTACAGTGCAACCTCGAGGATTTTATTTCTGGCATGTCATCAACAATATTGTGAATTCCACGAGTCACGATTAAAATTAAGAAATTATATCGTTTTTGTTATAAACAAGCCATTATGACATTTCTGAAGCTGAAGATTGTTTTGAAATTAATACTTTTACAAGCAAAATAATTTTAAATTATATGTTCATAAAAATGCAAATAATTAACACATTTCTAAGAATATCTAATTGAATAAACTTTCGAGTTCCGAAAATGAACATTATATTTTCTTCATACTCTTCCGCCACACGTAAGCTAAAAATAGTTATTTCTGCGTAACCGATATTTTGTTAACCTTTAATGCACATAGTTTTTTAACCCCCTATACAGACTAGTAATTTCAACGCTATAAGTAAATTAATAAAATTTAAAATACGGTACTGATTTAGTTCGTGATTACGTCTACGATTAAAATTTATTACCAGCATGATGCCCTGTAGTTACATCACAGAAATGGTGAAATTAGGATATTTTGTATGTTAGGGAGCACTACCATTACTTTGGTCTATAACGAAATTCCTAACGAATTTGGTTTGACGGATAGAAAGCGGATTTAAAGTAGAAGATCGCTGTAGGAACCCTCAGGTAGATTTTACGGCTGAACAGCAAGATGTCGAAACGCTTGTTTAGCAGGTCTTGGGTTCGATTTTTTTTTAATGGTGATAGAGTTACTTCGGAATGATAAAGTTACATGGAAACTGCCGATGTTGAAAAGCTTTTGTAAAATGGGAAATAGTGAATTCGGTTCCTGCAAAGGAAGGCAAGATTTTCACGAAACAAGACAGAAGTAAAATTATCGGCACCCTGACATACCGCGAATCAAATTTTGGTACTCCGCCGAATGTTTTATAACGAATTAAATTTTGTGCCAAAAACTGGCACGGCTTCAAGGAAATTAACATTGTACAGGCTGAGTCAGGACAAAGTATGTTAATTTTACGTGGTTGTTATAGCGTATGGAAAATTAAGTCGAAAATGTGTTGTAAATACTTCCGTAAAGTGAATTATAGTGGGAGTAATGCTACCCTGTAACTCAAGCATTATAAATGTTTATAGAACCGATATCATGGACATACGCCATTGCTTGCGAATGTTGCCGTCTTGCAGAAAACATCCACAATAAAACGAAAAAACAAACCAACAAAGAAAAGTCGAGCGTTAGCTGTTGTCAACAAACAAATAACATACATACAGTCCTAGAGAGGGACATAGTCGTAACCACAAAGTGGAACAAATAAAAAACAAACGACAAAAAAATTAAAAAAAAAATTCAAAAAATTAATTCCAAGCTGGAATATAGTCGTGTGATGAAAGACGACACAACAAAAACGAACGAGAATACAGAAAAGAGACTTATGAAAACAGGTAATAGACAGACAAACACAACGAAGACAACACAAAAGTCGAGAGACGAAATGAGTGTGAAACAACGACGAAACACAAAAAAAAAAAAA
>PNEQ01133787.1:0-19519 GCA_003012365.1 Medauroidea extradentata
ATTTTTTTTTTTAATTTTGGGAAATTTTGGAAAATTTTGAAAGTGACGTAATCCAAGATGGCGACCGGAAACAAGATGATCGCCGGAAACAAGATGGCCGCCGGAAACAAGATGGCGGCCGCGGCACCACAGCACCACAGCCTGCAGCCTGTGCTCCAGTAGCCCCTAAATCTATCTACTTAGTTTATTAAAATAACAGTGATTATATTATTTCTTTATATATTTATGTAAAATATACATGTCTGTTTCTTGACAATATGATTATTGTCCACCTATCATGCTGGTAAAACTAGCTTAAATTGATACTCTGCAATCATTTTCGCAAATATAACCTCTGTTAACACTAAAAAAACTCTACTGAGTTTATAATAAGTTACCTATAAACAATAGTAATATTAATTTGTCCCTTCCAAAATGTATAAATGTTTGTTAATTACGTGTATATCAAATGAAAAGGATCTCATCAAAACAAAGGATGAACGTGTGCGTACATATTGCATTAAGATTACTTTTAAAATTTAACACGAATATATTTGTAATAATACTACAAATACCGAAATTGATTATTTCCACAGCCAAGCATCAGTAAAAAAGTAGCGACAAAGTCACCACAAAGATTTCAACTCGGATAGTTTTCAGGCATTTTTTTTTTTTAATTCGGTTATCTAATATGCAGTGAAGTAAAAAAATATTTAAATTTTCACACATTAAAGACCTGCACTGAAAGCAGATGATACACTAAACAACTCTTTCGAACTCATCGGGAACTAATTGCAAAGCTTTATTGAAAGCTACTGAAGTAGGATAATTGTAACCCAGTCAAATAGCCAAACACAAAAATCAACTTTAGATTTTAGTACAAAACTACTTATGGAATTACGTAAGTAGACGTGTTTCATACCGTCACTCGACAAGACAAATGCATGTCTACAAGAGGCACTCTGGTAGCAAATTTGAAACTCAAACGTGTAGTGCGACCGTTAGATAATTGCTAAAAGGTTGGTAAGACAAGCCAAATAAAAGAGCAGACACGTTACGAATTACATGTCTGGGTAACAGAGATTTATTTATTTTTCCGTTCTTTCAGAGTGAATCTCTACGAGTTTCATTTCCTCGCCTATCTTGGCACGTCGTGATATAACACTACTAATTTGAACTTTCAGGCTGCAATTTATCTCCACTTCTTGTAAAGGTGTGAAAACAAGGAACAAATTCGCTCTTTATCTCTTCTTTTCTCTTCTTGTTTTTCTGCTGCGAGGAGTTTCACGGCACATGAATCATTTTTTATCTTTCGCCGTAACATAAATTTATTTCCTATGGAGCAAGTTTTATGAAAAATATTTTCTCTCAGATATGTTGCAATAGCCGAAAGATAAAGATGAAGGATAAAATTTAGTATCAGTTCAAAGTGTCATTGACCAACTGAGCAAAAGTTTTATTTTGATAATTTTTGTGTATCTATATTTTGCATAATAAAACGCTTTTAACAAAAAAGTGCAATAAATAAGAATTGTTATTTATTTATCGCTGTTATGCTTCGATATAATAGACGCGCAGTAGATTCAAAACGGGTATAATGGAATTATTGTTATTAAAAAGCAAGATAATTTTGTTTATCTGGTTCTATATTTATGATTAATGTAAGTATTTTCACCAGTCTGAAATAAAGTTAAATAGTTTATTTTAATATTTCGTGTAGCGTATCCTTCAACAACAATAAAAGTCAGATTTAACTTTGGAAATGAATCACATAAACTCAAGTGTGGAAAGTCGATTAACTATGTAAATAAAATACTTTATACATTTTCCGAGCAACATTTCTGCAGACAAACCTGACGAGCCTTCATATAAACAACATGAAATTACACTAGGGTTTTTTTTTTCCAGCGGATGTCTCGGAAACTGTGTCTCATACAAAGTATCAACATCATGTAGATGGTCACTTTAAGATCAGTTATCATTGCAGCTTTCTTTTTGTTAGAAGTGAAACATTTAGGTGTGAAGGTCACGATTTTTTGACCATCACTGATACCCAATTATAAAATCATTATAAATGATAAATGCTGAATTGCGCCATCCTGTTTCATCTTGTCAACAGCGAGATCATCAGTGATAAGTAAGGTAGGTAAGACAAAGGTTGGACACATACACTTCAACAGCAATACGTAACTTTTCGCTAATAAATAAATGTCCGAAAAAAAAATTATATGTTCTATCGCCATTACACAATGCAAATCGAGAAAATTCTCATATTCTATTTTTTTTTTTTTATTTGAAGTTGTAAGAAATATTAACGTTGACCATCTTAGGTGTATGTGTTCAAAATGTGACCTCTTGAGAAATAAAATGGTTTGAAATTGACTTCGCGTGAGCTATATTTTTTACACAGAAATGTAAATGGTAGGATAAACCTTAAGAGTTAGTTTGTACAGTGAACAATGAACTCGTAAAAAGTAATTAACAAAGAAAGTAACGATAAAAATTCCAGTTACTTACTTTAAAAATGAAGTGAACAAACAAACATACAAATTATTTCAAAAATAGCGATAAAATTGGCCTATTCAGCCTGACTCATAGCAATATGAACAAACAAATAGTGGAAACTGTTATGCGAATCCTTCACATTCCTTGTAGACATTACATTACCACGTAAAGAGTTTTCTATCAGTCTTACACAAATGATAATACCAGCCTTCGCTCTTCTTTTGAAAAAGATATACTTCACAAGCAGTAGCCTTAGTTAAATGTTGCTTTACTCGCTTCAGCTTTTAGGCTGTTACTTACCTAGCTAACCCTCCCCACACTTGGGTTTACTCTTGTTGTCTCGGAACTGGAAGCTTCACATTTCGCATCCTGTGGTTAAGGGGCCCGCCTCGTGGCACATGTGTTTGTGTGAGTGAGGTATGGTGCTAAGGACGACGTCGTATGGGCCATACAACGGTGCGTCGCCTCTACGCTTAAGGCGTGCAGTCATCGAGAAAAAACAAATTTCCTATGGGACTTTAAGTGGTGACCCTATCGTTTTATTTACGAAATCACTTTTCTAAAGTCCAATGCAGTACCCTTAAGTGGTTTCACATGTATTCGGCTAGTAAATTTTCCGCTATAGCAGACTGAAAATCCCGTTTTGACCCATTTTTACGTGCCCTAAAAGGGGATTTATAATACGTGTGTTGTCTTGAAAGTACTTAAGGGCAGTCGTCTGAAGTGTGTGTTCTTTTCGTAGAGAAACGGCGTGAACACACGTGTATTAGTTTCGGTGTAAAACTTTTCCTTCAAACACGCTGCAGTGTGATTTTATGGCAACAAGGCGGGCCCCTTAAATTATTCCCCTTCTTGGAGACTACAGTATCTTCGCCGGTGCTCCTGGCATGATTTAATGTGGTTATCATCATGAAAGTGGTATGGAGATGAGAAACTTTAAATGTAGTTATTGTTCCAAATAAACGGAAGAATACATGCTGTACTAAATGGTTATACTTTTGGTAAATTAATTTACTAACAGGTGTTCTATTTAATTAACCTAACACAGCGTAAAATTTGTATGTTTAAGAACTTAAGGTATGATAGGCATCAATAAGTCAGTCTACATATTCTTGTTCAAGTTTTAGTCGTTGCCTTTTATTTAAGAATGAACGTTAGTTCAATTTTAAATTTTGTCTAGGGTTTTCTTTTTTTTTTTTTCAGTTACTGTTGTCTATACATAATTTCAAAATTTCCCCCGCATTTTAATTGAGGTATTAAACTATAAATGTTAATAATTTAAAGCCGTTTAATTCGTAACTACAATAAGTCTCATGTCTGACACGCTAATTATGCATGCATACAACCTTCTTGTTTATCAAAATAAAATTTCATTTCAATAGATGCAATATTTATATTATAAAATAATTAAATTGTGAACCTCTGCATAATGTAAAAGTGCAGTCGTGTATAAATTAGCCTCTCACACATTACTAACATAATGCAGAGAGATCACCTTAAGACATTAGAGACACAAAGCACCACGGAATAATTTTTCGCCTAACACAGTTCGGAGCTATACATGGGAAAGCCGAAATTTAATTCGCTAATAGTACCGAATTTTCACATGTAGCGAGCGCAGGCGTCTGGAAAATTGTTTCCACTTTATTAAATACTCAATGAATCCAAACGGAACTTCAACTATTTGCGACAAAAAAGAATACTGCATCGGTTTGTACCTAAGACACTTCACGTATTTTCACCGCCTTAATGATCTTATTTCAAAAAGTCTTGGAATCCCGTCTTAGCCATTCCATTCGTATACGCACCTAACTGAAGTAAAAATTTCATCGATAGCCAATTGTGTTCCATACATTTACACGGTTAACGAAAGCCATGTTTTTCTCCTTTTACTCCTTGGAAGTAGAATTTCGAAAAATCCTAAAACTACTTTTTTGGTATTTATGTAAGTATAATTTTGAAGTGAAGAAGCAACTCTTTACCCCAAACCAACCAACCAATTAAGGGTCGATTTTCCAAAAATAACTTTTTCTTAGTGCTCGCCTGCGACCTGCGGGAAACTGCACACAAAAAATTTCATGATTATAGATCCAGCGGCTTGGGCTACAGTTTGATATTTCAGTCAGTCAGTCATTCAGGCAATCAGTGTTCTCTTTTATAGAATTCAAAAATATATAATACGTAATTTAATAAAATAATAAATAATATATATTATATAAAAGAATTATAATAAAATAATATATAATATAATAAATTAATAACAAATACTTAATTGTTACTTAACGATTACATAAAGATTTATCACATGTATTAGTTTCGCTGTGTTGTTTCTTTACATACTGATAACAAAAACACGAAATGTTGACTTATGCCTAAGGTAACCTACAAGTCTCTGAAGTAATCTTAGTATGCGGGCCACCTCACGAACAGTTTTACGGACCACACTTTCACACAAACCGCATTCGCCATTTTAATTATAAAATATAGCTAATAACTTGTTAACAATAAAAAAATTCAAGAAGCAGCAGAAATAGCTGTATTAACTGAATCGTTTAATTAATACTTGTAAACAAATATCTCGTACTTACATTAAAACAACGCCGAAATTGTGTAAGCGTTCAAACACAAAATATTGGTTTAAAATTGCTTCGGTCATATCTTCAAATTTTCCAGAACTTTTTATATTGATTCACCTTCGGAACATGAACGTTTTGCTTACGTTAATACACTACATACAATATAGGCCTCGATAATTCGCGTTTTTTTTTTTTTTTTTGTGGCGCAAGCTGGAATTCCAGCACAATTGACGTAGACTTACTAGACGTAAGTAACTGAACCAATAATATAACTGTAACTGAACACATGCCCATTTGACTGAGTCAGAGGGCAGCTGATAAACAGCTGCTATCACATTCAGTACACAAATATTCTTGAAGGCTACTTGAACGTAACATATAATAATTATAAATTTGGGAAATAACTATATGGTGTAATTACGTTGAATGCAATGTATATTTTACTTACTTGCCAAAGTAAACGGTTACTTATAGTTTTGGTAAAGATCACATTTCCTTTTTGGATCCGTTATTGTGATTTGACTAACCAAATGTTACAGATTATTCGGTGGCCTGTGACTGGCTCGCATGAAGTGTTACAAACTAATCATTGTAGGCAGGTGGAATGCAAATGTTACCTTTATGTACATACGACGGAGTTATCTTCTACGGCAAGCAGGGGTTGTTGACCTGTCAGTATTAAAGTAACTGGAGATCGTCTTTGGCTATTCGGTTGATACTGCGTGGCTACTTCACTTGAACTCTTACTGTGTAACTGGTTCTCCAGAGTCACGAATACGTCTAGACCCGGGGCCGGAACGCCCACTGCCCTAGCGCGGAGCTGACTGATGAGAAAATAATTACCCATCAAGTCCGCAACCAGGTCAACTTCGCGGGAAACGGATCTCTTTCCAAGGCCCAGTTGTTGCCTACACTTTTTTAACGCTTTGCACATCAGTTCTCTAACGTTTCCTGACAATGTTTTTTATTAGAATACTGCAAACATTGGGAAAGGTTTACAGTGGTAATAAATTTTATATGAATTCTTTGCGAGGAATTATTCACTTTAAAAAATATTCCTACTTTCGCAAGGAGAATCCTTGGAAACCGGTTGCCAAAAATAATATTTGTAAGACTCCAAAGGTTGTTCTCGTATGAAATACTAAATTCATGTTTGTAAAATTGTATTTACACTAAATGAAATTTGAAAAATTTATTTTACTCTGGTCTCGAAAATTAACATATATATTACATAATTATCAAGAAAATATTGTGCCCGTATAACTTACTTATTTAGTTTTCTAATACGTGATTAAAACGAATACTCATTTAATTCCAGCAAAATACATAACAGAGGATGTGATTGGTTTACATTTAAATAAATTACGACAAACCTGTGATTTTGGTGAACTACAAAGCTTTCCTGAGTTTGGTGCATAAAAAATCCTCGTAACTTTACAAGCAAATCATTTTGGGAGGAAAATCTTTGTACTTTTACAAGTCTCTGTAAAAGAGCAAAGAAATTATTTGTTATTTTAAAAACAATTTTAGAATGTAAAAAATGTATTGCCACTATTTGTCGTACTATGATATTCTGAATATTGTAGATTGCATGGCTGTTTTCGCAAAAAAAAATTAATAATACCAAGATTTACGTTTTAAAATGTACTTGTTCATAAACGAATGGACAGATTAATATATACTGACCGGCTGTTTAAAGAACTGCGTTTTTAAATTGGAATAGTTCTGAGAAAAAAAAGCATCAGTTGAAGAGCCTGGTCCACAGAGATTAAAGAAGCTTTTTTTTTATACACGATTCAATAAAATGTTCGCAGTGATGCTCTGTTCATTGCAACTTATATGACATACAACAGTATTATAATTGTTTCTGTATATGCGACTGCAGCCTGTAACTACAAAAAATATATTCTAAGTCGTGGAGCTTTACACTACGTATAGATTACTTATAACGTTAAAAAGAATGAAAAGCTTCTAACGTATGTAATAAATTGATACAAGTTTTATTAGTTTTTTGTTTATGGAAACAAAATAATGAAATATATGTATTTTTTTTAGTACCCTGACACCTCTAAAACACATCACCCCGCCACGAGAAACTATTGAACCTTAGAGGTAATTTATTTCCGGTATATTATAGTATAATTATAATATATCCTTATAGCGTAAGTGATAAAAACATTTTATTTAAGAAGAATCATTCCATTTAAGAACAGCTCAAAACTAACACCATTTCAGCTGGTTTTTTGTTTGTTTTTTTGTAAAAATTTAGATGTAACGTTTAATTTATTTATTGTTCCCAAAATATCATAAAATATGTAATAGTTAGTAGCGATGTAAGTACATATTGTTCGTAAGTTTTAGTAAATAAAGAGAGGGTGAAAAAGTACGCTTAGAAATGTAAGATTTTATGTGAAATAAAAAAATTAAAAATACAAAATCTTTTCCTCCTCGACATGAATGATACTGAGCAAAAAGTAGGAGAGAGAGATTTCCAGGAACGGCAGACTTCACTGTACTTCTCCTACCATCTTCTCTTTTCTGACGGGTCCCAATTGTTACCTCGATGTATGAAATAATCCCTTCAAACGGTAAGTCACTTACGAAGGCAAAGGGGGTATGTTTGAAAAGATTTTTAACTAATATAAATATGGAAGTGAACATCTACCTGCCATTTTTTTTTAAAATCAAGGCATGTAAACAGGTTGTTTCAAAATTGCATGAAAATATTTTGGAGGATCCGTCCTCACAGTTGGAGGAACAAAAACTTCTTGATGAGCACAGGACCTAACATGCACCATTTCTGCACTACAGATCACAGTTTATGATGTATAGTGCTTATCGTGTGTGCTGGGTCGTGGTACTGTGGAATACAATTGCTTCTATTATTGGCTACTGCATACCGATCGAGACGTATTTAACTGGACGACAGACATTGTCCGATGTAGTATTCCACGATAATGTGATCCACCCCACGCGCCATGCTCTGTAAGTAGGACCATGAACTTAGAATGTTGCCCCAGTTTGTTTCAGTGTTTTACGTGCACATCTGCAGCTTTGCTTCGTGGTTATTGGCAGCGTATCTGTGTGAAGTGACGTCTCCCATTTGACTGTGCCAACCACAGCAAGGTTACTGCGACACCACACGTACGTTATTTGAAGGTAGTACCTAAGACACGTGACAGTTAAAACTTCCAGTCACTGACTATGCATCAGAACTGCAGATGTACACGTAGGGCACTGCGGCAAAATTCTTTTCGCAAAAAGTTCATGACCCTAACTGCAAGTCATGAGACTTGTAGTACAGTAACGTGCATTTTCACGCCTGTTTTCAATGTAAATGTTTTGTTCCTTTACATATGAGAGTCGTTCCCCTAAAATACTGACATGAAATTTCGCAACATTCTGTACTTTCGCTGGTATATAGCTATTGTCTTACCTTACGTTTTTAAAAATCCGTTTGACTCAAACAATAACACGTCGACATTATAAAAAAAAGCAATAAATTTACGAACCTGCAGAAGTAGATATTATAAAAATAATCTTCGTGTGCGTCATGTACAGGAGTAATTTGCAATGCGCACCTGGTAGTGCTTTGTATAGTATTATCTGCCGCTCAGCAAGCTATTTTTAATTACTTCCAGGAAGGGTTAAGCTTTGTTTCCTAGCAAATAAAACTAAAGGGCGAATTAATTACAGCGGACCAGTCGCCTGCGGGAGGTATTCATTTTTACATCCAACGGAGAAGGTCAGTGGATGCGGGTGTGTGAGGTCTAGCTGTACGTCGCACGGTGTGGGATAAAAGAATATCATGTTCTCAATTTGCATTTGACGATGCAGGTAAAAATTTCCAAATTATTGCATGGGAAGTAATATCAAATTAATAAAATAAAAACTGACGTTTTTCACTGTTAAAATTAAATTCTTATTGAAGCATGGAAGAGGGCTTGACAGAACTGAGCCACACCGAACGTAATTAAAAGTGTATAACCCTGTCCTTGCTCGCGCCGGGGTCTTAGGTAAGCAGCGCCGTTAAGGGCACGGTTCACCTCAGTTTTCAATGTATTTTTTTTATATTTGTACCAGATATTTTTTTTTTATTTTAGACATAAATTGTGACTCAAACTTCCTCTTAGAAAAATGTTGTATCTCTCATAGTTTTCGCGTAAGGAGTTGTAAACGTCAAATTTTGCACTTCGGTTTTATGTACGCCACTAGAGCCAACCGACATACCAAACCGAAAAAATTCACAGCGTATAACAATGTTGCAGGCTATATTTTGAACTAATAAAATAAAAAATAAATGTTTGTATTTTTTTAGAGTCTTGACATTTTTAGATTTTTATTCCAAAATTCAGCATTTTTTATTAAATACAAATTTTTTTTTATATATGTCATTTTATTGCCTACAACATACACTGTGAATTTTTTCGGTTTGGTATTATTGTGGGTTTTAGTGGCGTACATAAAACCGTAAAGTGCAAATTTTGACGTTTACGACTCATTACGCGAAAACTATGACAGATACAACAATTTTCTAAGAGGATGATTAAGTCACAATGTATGTCCAAAGTAAGAAAAAAATATCTGATACAAATAAAAAAATAAAAAAAAGACGTTGAAAACTGAGGTGAACCACGCCCTTAAGGTGGCTGCCTGGGTGCATGTAGTTTGCGTATTCGAGGACTAGAAGTGCGGAAGCGATAAAGACGACAGTGCACGTGCATCACGCCTTCACCTAGACTCTAGGCGCAAGTCTCTGAACTGGCACGCAGTCTTCTCGCCTACAAATCGTCTCTGTGAGATATTCGGTGATGACCCTATCATTATGTGACGCAATGTTAAATGTTGAAGGTGTGTTATACACCCCTATGTTTTTAAAATATTCTGTTGCAAAAATTTAGTTCGTAAACAAGGGCACAAAATAACACATTACCGCCATTTTCAGCAGCGTAAAAATAAACTTATGGTACGCATGTAGGTACCTTAATTTGGTATGTTCTTTGAATGTTATTCCGAAGTATACATAACTTACCTTATGCTAAGCAGTTTTCAAATAATTTTGTGACGTGAAACTCTGTACACCGCTCGGCGTCCTTCTCAGGCAGCAACTTTACCAGCAAAGTTTCGAGCACTGGCGAAGTTAATACGTAATGAGAAGGAGTATCGATGGAATACAAGAGTGGGGATAAACAGGAATATCCCGAGAAAACCTGCCGACTAACAGCAAAGTCCTCCAACAAGCAAAAATCGAGAGCGGGCTAGCTGGAAATCTAACCCGCATCGCAATTTTAGGCATGTGATGTGACCACTTCCTCACTGCGGATTACCTCATAGCTGTCAAAAGTTATTCTTTTGAAAAATAGATTTAGTAATATGTTTATTACAAACAGTTTCACGTAAGAACTTCTCAAACATTTACCACAAACCAAACATATTGGAAGGGACTACCTTTTGTGAGACATTCCAGTAAATCCTCACCCTATTATTACAAAATTCGTTTCTACTAATGAGATAATACATTAAAAGTAATTTTTTGTTTAGTTGTCCATTGAAAAATATACAGCCTTTCTAAAATTTTACATCTCTTTTTTCCACCAGAGTCTACATTTAAACGCACTTTATCACTTGTTCCTGTAACAAAGTGCGACTTCCGAGCCAGAACTCACAGCATCTGTTAAGTCGCAATGTATTTTTTCTCTTATAATTTTGAGGTAGCGCAGAGTTTAAACGTCTGAAAGTCTTGAGATTAATAAATAGATATGTGCAGTAAAATAATTAAAGCGCAAAAAACATAAGTAGGTAGTTTAGTGAAAATACATTATTTTAATCGTCAAAAATACCAAGTAAGTAATTTTAAACCTTGATATATTTCAGAAAGTAAATTGTTGTATTTAATGAAACACATGTCTTTTAATGTAATTTAATGAAGTAATATTAGTATTTTTGTATGCTTGTTCTACCGTACATTACTTTGCTAAGTTTAAATTAGTATTTTTAAAAGTTTAATTGTAGTTTGGTGTCATATCACGATGTTGTTGCAAACTAACCTAACATAAATTTGTATAATGAACTGCTGACACAAAATTCATACTTAAAATATCGTGGTTAGAAATAACACGTAAAGAATGTCGTCTGCCTGGAACTGTTTCACGCGTTTAATGTACGGAAGATAGAGAATTATAATGTTGGTACTATCGCAAGCACATAAGAGTCTCAACATTTCAGTAGGTACTGACTTAACACGCAATGTTTCCATCGTCCTGTTATAAGTGTAATTATTTTAGAAATAAACATTTTTATTTCTTCGTAATCAAGGAAACATAATTCATAAATAAATACATTTCAGTTCAAACAGCTAAATATTTGGCTTTTTTAAAACATAAACTTTACAAGATGAGTAATTCTAAAGGGGTTATGTATACTGTCAGGAACGAATTTAATATATTTTAGCAGCGTCAGATAACAGTTGGACATGTTTCCAAACAGTATATTTTAATGTTCATGTAACAGCATGTTAGAAAGTCACTACAAGCTATGATACAGAACTGATGACGTTTGTATTGTTAAAGTTGTGTTCATTGAGCTGCGCCTAATTTTTACTCATTTCTACTGGGCTGGGGCAGCGACTGTAAATATGGGTTGGGGGATACAAACAGACATTTGCCCCAAGCCTTAAGTTTTAGGGGGCCTCACTTTTGCATTAAAATTGCGAACGAGTTTTAATTTAAAATTAATTGGTTTTTCTATAAAGTTTCCATTAAACCGTGACGTTTGAGGTTTGCTGTGAAATATATTTTTATGAGAAGAGTACACGTAAATACAACATCATTGATATACAGGATTACCAAGGCAGTAACCAATGCTGCCATCATGTCAGGAAAGTATGAGAACCTATAAGCGCAGGTTATAACTGCATAGAAATTAAAAAAGAAAAAATAGGAGGGGGGCTCAGATTTGAGCTACGCCGGACCTCAAATTCTCAAAAAGTGGCCCTGTTCTGAACATTTGCTTTGGATAGCAGTGGTTATACAGTCCGTTCAGGATAAAGTGAGCACTCATAAAAGCCCTGCAAAATTTCTATTTTCAGCCAATTCGTATCTTTCCTCGCGTAACAGCTAACGAAGGGACATGCCTAACGTCACTGGACAGGTCACTTTATGTTCGTGCGTGTAAGATAAATTGAGCAGCCAGTGTGGATCGATACAGTTTAGTAAAAAGAAGTTTGTAAATTTTGTAAAATACAATTATGTCGATTTCGGTTGATTTTGTTTCTGTAATGTTGTATTTAAATCGAAAAAAACAAGGAACTTTATTGCGTAATTTCGCTGCCAACCATACACGCAATAAGGCAACTAAATTTAATGTTGAATTATATGCAGTAACGGCTAGTGATATTTTTCGAAGGTTAAATTTTTGGTCCACATTTTATCCCACATGACCTATAGCTATAAACGCCAAGTTCCACGTGAATTTTTGGCGAAGGGTTAGATATCACTGAGGTATGCTCACCTGTATACTCTCCGTAGCGTTTTTGACTCCGGGCTTTTGTACTTTGGTATAGTCACTTTACAGAATACTTTCACACATTGGCGTACGCGACAGTTAATATTTGAGGGGAACAACAATTTATATATTTCATTTATATATTAAGTTCAGGGTTACATGCTGAAATATAGGTTGCATGTATAATTACAAATTGAATCCCCTGGAACAAGGCCCATGTTGCTTTTTTTAAATTTTATTTTAAGTAAAATAGGTACCATACTGAGTTAACACGTATGACAAGCTGTGGTAGTATAGTACCTACTGACATACATATTTATCAATTTTTTTCATATTGTTGTCCTTTTTGAGTTAGGATTTAATATACTAACATGGCATCTCTATATATAAAACTAGTTTTCCCTTTGCGGGTTCGCCCGCGTGTACTATAGAAAAGATAAACTAACTTTTAATTACGTATTAATTGATGGTGTTACTATATTCTCCGTATATCTTTAAAACAACAGATACAAACAGATTTATCCAGTCCTTTTTGCTTAACGTACTTTAATATATTGCAGAACATCATTGTTCTTAATTCGTCGTTATTTCTCTATAAAATAGCTGCCCGGCCGCGGCTTTTCCCGCGTGATACTACGTAATACAAACAGTAACTCTGGATAAAATATGTGATGAAAGCATTTAACAGCTAGCGTACTCAATAACAGTGAACTATAATTAACTGTCTTAGCTCAATGAAAAGAGCGCGCGCAATATGCTCGTATGATGTCATAGTAATTCTCATAGCAAAGTCTTGCACGGGATACGAACCCGTAACCTCACCCCTTCCACACCACAAACTTTATACAATACTTGAGTGAATGTTAAAGACATGCCGTGATAATTCTTTCGTATGTAGTGGCTACAGTCCAAAGAGGTTTTATTTATGAGTAGGTTGGCAAAAAGAAACAACAGTTGAATTATTTCTCCATGATCATTCTGTTTTTTCGGGAGACTGTAATATTTTACTGCTTTTCACATCCTTAATTTTCGAATTTCATGAAATTCTGAATTTCATTTGTAGATATTTACATAAGCTTCATTCATATCAAAAAATCATCTTGATATCTCAACGGGTATAAGCGGTACAGATGATTATTTCTAAACACATTTCATTTTTTTAACAGCTTTCAAGGACGAATTTCGAAAAAAATCGTAAAATAATTTTTTTTTATTTGTTTACGTAAGATTTATTTTAAAGCAATAAACATTTCAATATTTCCACTGGTTTAGGAGATGAGTGAGATTAATCAAACACACGTTTTATGTTTTTAAGAGCTTTCAATAACGGATTTCGAAAAATTCTAAAAATTCCTTTTAGATATTTACTTAAGCATCATTTTATAGAAAAATCACCTCACTATCTGAAATCGTTTAGGAGAAATCACGGAATAATGATAAACAGGTTTTACGGCTTTTAACCCCCTTAATTTTCGAATTTCGCAAAATCGAATAAATTTGCAAATATGTATTTCTTTGGGCAATATTATGAAGTTAAATAAATTATGATAGCGTTCCGGTTAATGAAATATCAGGGATTCTTTGAAAACACATTTCACCCTTTTCAACCCCATAATTATTTTATGGTTCTATGTTCAGCGGTTTGAGCTGTGCGTTGATGAGTGAGTGAGTGAGTGTGTCAGGATACTTCAGTTTATATATTAAGATGAAGTGCACCACTCATTCATTCACTCATCAATGCACAGACCAAACCGCTGGACCTAGAAACGTGAAATTTGCAGCGTAGCTTCCTCTCACGGCGTGGCACCCACTAACAAAGAATTTAAAAAATAAGGGGGGGGGAGGTGAAAAGGGGCAAAACGTGTTTGCACATAATTCTCGATAACTCTCAAACCTGATGACATATTGTAAATAATTTTACTTCTAAACTTTGCCTAAGCAAATGCATTTTTTCGTAATTTCTCGATTTTTCGAAATTCAGAAATTTAGGGGGTGAAAAGGCGTTAAACATGTTTTCAATAAATCCTCTATTTCTCTTAAACCCTTAAGATATCGATGTTATCTTTGCATCAGAATGGTTATCATGTACATGTCAAACCATTTGATATATCGAGGTGATTTTTGCTTTAAAATGAAGCTTACGTAGTTCGAAATTCGATAATCACGGGCGTTGAAAAGTAGTTAAATGTTACAGAACTTCCAGAAAGTGAATATTGACCACGAAGGAATAACTCAAGAGCGGCAATCGATATGTTTTTTGCTCTACAAAGACAGTTATTGGTCATCTTAGAGAAACAAAGAGAAGGTCGTAGAAGAACAGGTCTGGACCAGAGATAAGTAAATATTTGCTAATCTCCGGTCTGGACACCCGCCTATCAACCAATGCATTTTGCTTGACCCCCTTGTTGTTTGGCTGCAATTCACCAAGTTACCGAGAGTGTTGTGCTTTTCGGCGCTGCAATCATGGCGGTCGGGCGCAAACTCCGCCCACTTTTTTCTAGTGTTTACATTATAAAGTAAATAAAGATTGTTGGAGCCATGCTTTAGGATTGTGAGCGAAGGAAATATTTCATTATTTAACAAAAATTACGTTATGATAAATTGTTTATCTTAGTGGGAGTAAAGTGGGCGGAGCTTGAGCCCGACCACCCTGATTGCAGCGCCAAAGACGTACAGTATTATCGGTAACTTGGCGAACTGCAGCCAAACAACAAGGGAGTCAAGTTTCCAGGCGAATGTCCAGACCTGTTCTTCTACGGCCGTGAATAACGATGAATTAAAAACAAAGAAGTTCTGCAATTAAAGTACGCTCAGCGAACGGGAATGAATAAAGCTGTTTGTATTTGTTGCATTATTTAACAGCTAGCTTCATATTTCTTTGTTTTCGAACATCTTTTTGGGAGGTGGTGTGTTTCATTACGAACTTCTACCTCGGTGTGCTGATCGATGCTTTTCTTTATTTGAAACCAGCAGTCCCCCGCGGCTTTGCTCGCGAGTATTATTCGTTATTTACTTTAATTGAAAAACCTCTTTGTACACAAGATTGGTACTTCAGTCATCAAGTGTTAGAATGTCCAAGCGGCTAGTTGAACTAATTCTGCAGCAGGATAAGTAGCTATAGCTGTCCACGCGAAAAGCAGTCTTAAGTTTGTCCCTGCCACTAACAGCGACTTCGCCTGGGCCTTATTTATAGCCTTGCCTATTTGACGTTGTGGAGTAATTACAGACACCTAAGGTAAGAGGTTAATCGAATGAGAAACAGCTGTTTACCCTGTGCACAACCATTGGTGACGGTGCCCTCAATTATATATTGTCAAAATATTCACTTTAACTTTATTGACATTACAAAGTTTCAGAGGGTAAAGGTTTCACGGAAACGTATTTGGCGCCCCAAACCTGAGATTAGTGAGATGATATATCGTCGTTTTACTGCCAAAAGTGACAAAGTCAAAATGAGACAAAATTATAAAAATGCTTGGAATATGTATATGTTGTTCACGAACAATTGCCCAAGTTTCGTACTGTTGTATCACAGTAAAGTGACATACCACATTTTTGTTAATATCTACAATTTAATACAGTTTATAAACGAAATAGCATTTAAGACTTAAATCACTTACGGCAGTATACCGACGATATGTCAGCTGATATTGTAGAGGAACCTAAGCGGAAAGCGAACTGCAATTTTACCCCTTTTAAAGACTACATGTAAATTGCACTAATTCGATCTCCTTTGTAGTTTTTGTGTGTCAGAATTGAACGTTTGCACGCAGTTTTTTTAACGGAATTCGAGCCCAGAACCTCCCGGAATTTAGACCTGAGTGACAAACGACTGCGTCACGTAACGTCGAAATATTTCATGAAAATAAAATTTATTGAAAGAAAAACAAAATATCTGTGTCCTGGGCTCATAGAGGTTGTACAACACCACGTCTCGATAGGTTACTGTAGTGAAACTCCAGTATAAGTTGTTTCTCGCTGCTCGTTCCTGCTTTTCGGATCGTCTGCCTTGATTATTGACAAACTAAGTTTTATTCTTAACAATCATGTTTCTTATAAAGAAAAAAAATTACATACATATTTTTTTTAATATTTACGTAAGCACCACTCTGACGCGAACAACACCTCAATATCGCTACTTTTTAGATAGATATCGTGGGTTGATGGAAAACAAATTTTGTGCTTTTTCACCCTTTTGAATGTCGAATTTCGAAATATTTTAAATTTAAATCTTACACATTTGTATAAGTATCCAACTGAAGTGTAAATCACATCGCTAGCCCGTTCAGTCGAATCAAAATCGATCATTCACTAAAAAAACACATATCACCCCTGCACAGTATTGAGAAATCGAATTTCGAAAAATCTGAAAACTGTTTTGCTGTAATATCTGTAATCATCATCCTGAAGCAAAAATTAATTGTATTTCTCGACGGGTTCGATAGATATCGAGGATTTATCTAAACCACGTTCAAGGTCTTTTCACCACTTAAGAGAGTATATTTCGAAAAACCCTTGAATTACGTTTTAGAATACTTTATTGGTATCTCGTGAACGTAAAAAACACAACATTAGCCCGCTGGGTTCAAGGTATATCGACGATTAATTGAAAACGCTTTTCACCACTTTTCACCCCTTTTCACGTTCTTAGGTGGCGAATTTCGAAAATTCCTGAAATTACTTTTTAGGTATTTGAGTAAGCATCAATCCTAAACAAAAATCACGTCTCTATATAAAAAAACTATGGGATCGATATATATCGAATGTGAGTCGAAAACTCATATTACCCCATTTTTAAACAGTTTAGGGCCGAATTCGGAAAATATATTTTAAATGGTACTTGGGATATTTACAAAAGCACCAATTTAAAGCAAAGAGCACTTCAATATCTCGATTGATTCGATAGATATGGAAGGATAATCGAAAACACATTTCACGTATTTTCACACCTTTAAATAACGAATTTCGAAACTTTTTTTGAGTCCTGTCATAAACATTTGTAAAAGTAACGAATTAAAGTTAAAATCACGACGGTAGCCAATTGTGTTACAAAGATATAGACGATTCATAAAAAACACATTTTGCCCCTTTTTACTGCCTGGAGGTCGAATTTCAAAAAAACCTAAAACTACTTTTTGGGTATTTACGTAAGCAATATTTTGAAGTGAATATCAACTCTCTATCCCGAAGGGTTCGATAGATATCGATAGTTGATTGGAAACATATTTAAGGTCTTTTCACCTCCTTAAATGATAAATTTCGAAAAATCCTTAAATTGGCCAATATGCATTTTTACGAGTTTCCTATTACAGTAAAAATCACGATGATAGGCCGTCGGGTTCGAGCTCTATCGACGTTTCTTCGGAAACACATTTCGCCCCTTTTCACCCCTTTAGAGGTCGAATTTCGAAATATCCCTTCTTAGTGCTCGCCTACGACCTGAGGGGAACCCCCACAAAAAATTTCGCGATTCTAGGTCCAGTGGTTTGGGGTGCAGTTTGATATGTCAGTCAGTCAGTCAGTCAATCAGTCAGCTTTCATTTTTATATATATAGACTAGCAGTCCCCCGCGGCTTTGCTCGCGAGTATTATTCGTAACTGATAATATTTACTTTAATTGAAAAACCTCTTTGTACACAAGATTGGTACTTCAGTCATCAAGTGCTAGAATGTCCAAGCGGCTAGTTGAACTAATTCTGCAGAAGGATAAGTAGCTATAGCTGTCCATGCGAAAAGCAGTCTTAAGTTTGTCCCTGTCACTAACAGCGAATTTGAATGGGCTTTATAATTTTATAAAACTGCCAATTTGACGTTCTATAGTAGTTATAGACATCTAAGGTAAGAGGTTAATCGAATGAGAAACATCTGTTTACCCTGTGCACAACCATTGGTGACGGTGCCCTCAATTATATATTGTCAATATATTCACTTTAACTTTATTGACATTACAAAGTTTCAGAGAGTTAAGGTTTCGCTGAAACGTATTTGGTGCCCCAAACCTGAGATTAGTGAGATTATACATCGTCGGTTTACTGCCAAAAGTGACAAAGTCAAAATGAGATAAAATAATAAAAATGCTAGGAATATGTATATGTTGTTCACGAACAATTGCCCAAGTTTAAAGTCTATTCGTCGTTTCGTACTGTTGTGTCACAGTAAAGTAACATACCACATTTTTGTTAATATCTACAATTCAATACTGTTTTTAAACGAAATAGCATTTATGACTTAATCACTTTTGGCAGTATACCGACGATATGTCAGCTGATATTGTAGAGGAACCTAAGCGGAAAGCGAACTTCAATTTTAACCTTTTTAAAGACTACATGTAAATTGCGCTAATTCCATCTGCCTTGTAGTTTTTGTGTGTCAGAATTGAACGTTCGCACGCAGTTTTTAACGGAATTCGAGCTCAGAACCTCCCGGAATTTAGACCTGAGTGACAAACAACTGCGTCACGTAACGTCGAAATAATTCATGAAAATAAAATTTATTGAAAATAAAAATATAGATATCTGTGTCCTGGGCTCATAGAGGTTGTACAACACCACGTCTCGATAGGTTACTGTAGTGAAACTCCTGTATAAGTTGTTTCTCGCTGCTCGTTCCTGCTGTTCGGATCGTCTGCCTTGATTATTGACCAACTAACTAAGTTTTATTCTTAATAATTACGTTTCTTACAAATAAAAAAATACATACATATTTTTTTAAGTATTAACGTAAGCATCACTCTGACGCGAACACCACCTCAATATCACTACTGGTTAGATAGATATCGTGGGTTGATGGAAAACAAATTTTGTGTTTTTTCACCCTTTTGGGTGTCGAATTTCGAAATATTTAAATTTACATCTTAGACATTTGTATAAGTATCCAACTGAAGTGTAAATCACATCGCTAGCCCGTTCAGTTGAATTAAAATCGATCATTCACTAAAAAAACACATATCACCCCTG
>PNEQ01133788.1:0-19519 GCA_003012365.1 Medauroidea extradentata
TCTCTCTCTCCCTCTCTTTCTCTCTCTCCCTCTCTTTCTCTCTCTCCCTCTCTTTCTCTCTCTCTCTCCAGACAGAGTGTAAGAATCTGCTTAGACATGAGCTGGACGAACACCTTAAAACGAGAGTCGCCGGCGCTGGCCGACGAACTGCTTCAAAAATTCGCCGATTGCCAGTATTTCATGTGCACATATCTCAACTCATCCTGCTGGTCCACTGCATTACCAATTTACTGTCGTCTCTCACCTGTTACCTCGCTACAGGCGAAGTTCTTGTTGAAAAGATAAACGCAGCATTGGATGATGCTTCATTGCCTCGTCAAAAATTAGTTGCTCTTGGTAGTGATGGCCATAATATTAATAAAACAGTTGAGTGGCTAATCAATGATGATTTGATTGCCAACAGGAACGAAAACTTTTAACATCGGTACATGCAACATCCATCTGCTTCACAATGCATTTTTAAGTGGCATTGTAAATATAGGAGAAAATGCATTGGAGTTGGTGACATCCATCAATGACCTTTTTAGTTGTTGGCCATCAAGGTATGAAGATATCTCTGCATTGAAAATAAAATTGAATTTTCTTCACCACACCTTTATTAAGCACGTATCTTCAAAGTGGCTTAAGTTGAAACGAGTAACCATGCATCTGATAGAGCAGTGGGCAGTTGTTTTAAAATACTTCATGTCCTTTGTACCAAAGAAAAAGGAGTAAACTCAGTAAAAACAATAAGTATAAAAATAGTGGAACAACTTAAACAAAATACAATGAGGCTGAACTGTTGTTTGTCTGCTCAAGTGCCCACATGTTCACACGTTTTATAGGAGTGTTCCAAAAGCAAGCTCCAATGATTCATGTGATGTATGATGAACTTTACACATTAACCAAGACACTGATAGGAAAAGTTTGCAAACCTGCTTCAGTTAAACAGTTTGGTGTGAGGGAAGAAACACTGAAACTAGAACTTCTACTTCCTTCCAGCTAAGTTCAGGTGACTGAAAAGTTTCGAAAGAACTATCAAAATTGACCAAGATAGACTGTCGGGAATTTATGTTTCTGGTTCAGAAACAATTTGTGCAAGCCTGCTCCTACATCCTTGCAAAATCGTCATTGAAAACTAAGCCATTGCTCAAACACCTCCACTTCCTTCAGCCAAAAGAGAGAAATTCTCAGTGGAGTTGTTTGGGCATTGTTGCTGTTTCATAGGCCCTGCCAATGGATTTTGACACAGATGTTCTACAAGATGAGTGAAAGCTTCTCCAGCAGGAGAAAGGGTGCAACAGTAGTGGTCGCATCGATGATTACTGGCACAAAATTTCAACCTCAAAAGTAGTTCAGGTGTAGTGAAATATCCCAATGTGTGCACTGTCGTTATAGCTGTTTTGTCCCTACTCCATGGCAATAAATATGTAGAGCGTGGATTTTCTGTTTCATGTCGATTTCTTACCGAAGAAAAAGTGTACGTCCGAAATGACATTAATCGCTACCCTTATATTGAAGAGTGCTAAGAGAATGTTTGAAATCAAACCACAACTAGTCCCATTCACGAAGGAACTCATGACTATGGAATACAAGTTACCAGGCTTACTTAGAATGGAAAAAAAAAGGAATTAGAAGAGGCAGCAAAACAAAAAGCAGAGTTGGAGGAAAAGAGAACTGTAGAGGAAGAAATGAGGAATATGTAAGAATAAAGAAAAGGAAACCATAACAGCTGTGGGTCAAAAACTGAAAATTTTTAAGAAAGATAACGAGAAACGAAAAACTTTAGATAAACAAAGCTAACGAAAAAACGAAAAAAAAAAAAAAATACTGAAAAGAAAACATGAAAACTATTGAAAAGAAAACATGATAGAAATTTTGTTAGCTCAAGGCATGCTTCAAGGTGTGGTAAGTGTAAGGAAGGAGGAAAATGAAAAGAAGCAACAAGCTGAAGCTGTTCAACACACTATTGAAAAACGAAAAACCAAGATGATATCAGACTATTCTTCAAAACAAAATTAAGAATAATGTTTGAAAAGAATTGACATTCCTATTTTCTTTTACGTTATACTGCCTTAAATTTGAATTTCAAAACGTTGTCTTTATATGTTGCATTGTATTAGTATTTCATTTTTGTTAGTGCTTTTTTGTTAATTATTCTATTTTTGTTGGCGATATATAATACCTTTAAATTTTAATATAAAAATTTTGTATTTCAATGCAACACTGTATTGGTAGGTCCTTATGTCATTTTTGTTATGTTTTCTTTAATAATCTATTTCGTAGACTATAATACAAATTTGAATTTAAACATTACATATAGTATCATGTGATTTGTATTCAATTTTGTTACTTAATCTTTGAGGATATGTTTGCAACATTCACGCAGTTATGTTGTGATGGTTATTTGTTTCCATTGAAAATATTTATATAGTACCCACTGGTTCGCTTAAGTTTATCTGGACCAGTGGCTTGTATCATAGACCAAGAGCATGTGTGAAGGTATTCTCATTGCTTTGTTATATTACTGTATTTCATCATATTTCATCATAATGAAAATGATAACTGTTTTTGATAGTATGTCTTAATTAGTGTTATTTCGTCAATTTTAGTAAAATTTTTGTCACTTTTAGTCACTAGCCTCTTTTTAGTCACTTTATTAGCCAGAAAAGTCACTTTTCCTCCTATTTTGTACGAGTTAGACCACTTTGAGACCTGGTTATGGCTCTGAGTTTGTTGTTCATTCCCTCTACTAACAATTCAAAACAGAAACTCATGCTGCATTAAGCACATCGCACACTGAAACACCCGGAGTTACAGGATGGAAGACTGCATTGCTTTTTTGCTGCTGCATCTGCTGTCTCATTGACAGACATGCCCACATAATCAGGCGTCCACAGTAAAACGTCCTGTATACCAGCATGTTCACCCACTCTATGTTTACCGATGATCACAAAAACAAGAGGGTGAGCAGGGAAGCCAGGTCTCAAGGCTTCTAATACGCTCAAGGAATCGGAGTGCAACAGGCACTTGCATGAGAACCCCCTACTCATAAAACACAGACCTTCAAAAATATTGCCTAAAACTTTGAAGTTAAAATACAACATGATGAAATAATTCCAAATAGGTACTCCTTTGAGCCAGCAACGAAAGCACACCCAGTAGAGGCATCGGACTTGTAACTGTCCGTTTACAAACAAATCATGAAAGAAAGTTGACAAAAGAACTCGGAAAAAGGCTCTGATATACAGAAGCAGGAGCCGCAGGCTTCGCCTATTCAGTCAGGCCAAGGTGTACCAAAACCTAATTTGTCAACCAAAGTGGTACAGGGTTTGGAAATGTATCACATCCCCGGGCATGGTATGTTGAACCAGGAATTCGCAAATAGAACACACAAAGGTTGGTGGCTGCAGGTCAGGTGTTCAGTTATATATAAAATGGTGGCAAAAGTTATCAAGCAATGTGTGTGAAGGGTATGAAAGCACACATAACCCACAATTCAACAGAAGTTGCTCACACCTATATTGCAGCAATGATTCACCAGCCTCCAAACAGAATATCAAGACTGATCTTGTGCAGAACGCAACAGTCACTATGCATATACTGGCACAGTGAACAATGTTCAGCATTTTCAGCACAGATGGAATAAACAAGACTAAAAATCTAACTTATGGAACTGGAGCTATGTACAGTCGGAGAAGAGTCTTACTGCCCACACCCACTTATGCCCACTAAGAATATTTAAAAGATTTACGTCTCCTAGTGTTGTGTTTTTAGATATTAAAAATGTTGGTGCCACGAAAACTTTAAATCAAAGGCAAGGCCACGAAAATTAATATCGTCCGAAACAGGTAACATATTTCCGAGAAAAGTTACTTCGGGTGGGGGAAAACACTCACAACTTCGGCAAAAAATAATAACGTGTGTTTTCACTGCGAAGAGGTGGAAACCACACCTGTCTGCCCAATCGGCAAGGCAGTAGGCAATCAGCTGGAACTGACGATCCGCAGCACACAGGGTGGATGACTGTCAATACATCATAGTCATCCACATACAGTACACAATGCACAGGAAGCCCTACAACAGATACAATACTATTTACTGCTACAGAAAACAGGGTAACACTCAAAATGCTACCCTGAGGCAGCAAATTTTCCTTAACGATCTCACGAGAATACTAAAGACATTTTCGAACATGGAAATTTCTACGATACAATAAATTACTGATGAATATTGGGAGATATTCACGAAAACCTGCAGCACGAACATGGAAGAATCACAAAACCACATTCTGAAAAAAAAAAAATCCAGGAAGAATCCCCGAAGACTCCCACACATGCAATTGCTTCAGGGCTTCATGATGCAATGTGGTATCATTGGCCTTCTCCATGTCAAATGAGATAGCTAGGAGGTGCTGCTTTTAAAGAAATATGATTTGTACTGCTACCTCTAAGCCGACGAGATTGTCTACTGCTGAACAATATCGGCGAAAGCCACACTGGAGAGGTGACAGAAGTACCCATGACTCAAATTAGTACATGGGCCGAGTATTAATCATTCGCTCTAAGGTTTTAGCAGACGCAGCTGTTTAGGACACTTAATCGATAACTGCAAACATCCTTCTCACTCTTCCAAGGTTTAGGAATAGGTATAATTTATTATAGAGGTACACCACTGGGAAAGGAAAGAAAATAATTTATATGCATTATTAAAATCTTAATAGGTAATTATTTCTCCCAAGAGAAAGGTTCTGTTGGCCATCAGAGGTATAGTTCGAGGTTGACAAGGACCTTTCAAGATCACCCAGAAGAAAAGATTATTACATTTCTCATTCCCTAAAATGTCTAAATCAACACCCTGTCCCTCACAACAGGCTTTGAGGGCCTGAAATGAGGGTGGATATCGTCCATTGCTCGAGTACTCTGAAAATGATTGCCCCAGTATTTCGCACATGTCTTTAGTGTTCTTAATGATGAAACTGATGTGCCGAAGAAAGGGGATGTTCACAGTAAGGATCAGGCCATACATCATCTTGACATTGTCGTAAACATATTTACAGGTAACATGTGTTGTAAGAGAGTATAAGAAATCCCACCAAGACTTCGGATTACATTCTCGGAAGAATCGCCTTGGCCTGTGTTCTGCAGACATGAAAGTGTTAAGTTCACCTCAGCAGGCAGGGTGCATTGTGAACCTGCGAAGTACACATCGCAGAGTACAGATTGCATTACTACACTCACTGTTTAACCAACGGACACGAGAACACCGACGAGATTACTTTGGGATGGAGGTCTCTGCCGCAGACACCACAGCCATTACAAATGAGTTCACACCTGCATCCATTGCACGAGGTAGGACTGGAGTAAATTGAAGTGAATCTCGGTAAAGATTCCCATCTGCCGACATATGGAGCATTCCATGATAAACAGGAACTTTATTGACTTTCAAAAGATTTTTTTCTGTGCTAAAATCCCAACAAAAAAAAAAAAATGTTAGTAACCTATTTACTATGATATCATACAGAAAATTTGTGTTGTGCTGAGGCTGGCATGTGGCTACACTTAATTAAAGATGTCCACTGTCAGCTGATAATTATTGGAGCTGAGTATTTTATATCAAGCGAGTATAACTTGGTTATTTAAAGGATGATGAAAATGTAAGTATATTTGTAGTTGTATCATGTGTTTATAAGGTGATTGATGTATTTCATATCATGTAGTACATTTGTAAAATTAGTAAGAGTTTTGTGTCCCACATGTGACAGAACTTAGGTTATGTTTATAATTACAGGGAATCAAAAATTTCAGATGATTTTAGGTCTTACATCTTAAGTAAAGACTAAATAATTTAGGCTTCCCTAAAGTAATGTAAATGTATGTTACATACCATAGTTTTAATATAACTTTTTTATTTTGTCCCATATGTGATATCACATGCGGGACACAAAATTTGTCACAGTGATAATACTGATGAAAGTAATGTTACAGTTTTAAATTGTTGCAAAGAATAAAGGGGAGTTTGAGTCATGGTTTGGTGGTCTAAAATTAGTTTTAATTTCATAACCAAAGCTATAGGTCGTTCAGGATAAACTTAACAATTTAAGATAACCTTTTTATGAATTCTCAGGCCGTTATTGTATACTTCAAATTTTAACAGTGGTTGCCTGACTAGTTGAGTGGTTGATGGTGAATTACCAAATGTGGTTCCATATATTATGCTAGATTCCTGAAATTAAATCTAAGAAATGTCATAAAAATGTCAATTTACCATGAATGACACATACATATATAAATATAGAATTATATATGAGAAAACATCAATTATGTTATGAAATAATAATTGTGGTTGATCCAGTGCAATCATAATCTCTAAATAGATTTCTAGCAGCCATTAAGAAATAAGTCTCCATTTAAACATTTTTCTTTTCCATTATAGATAAGCATAAAGGATGGCCGACAATGTGACAAAATCAACTAGTGCTGAAAGGATAAAGAAAATCAGAGAACGGCTTAAAGAAGATCCAGATTATCAAAAATGCGAGAATGAAAGATTGGCAAACCTACGAAACAGCAAGAAAAAAACAAATGAGTAAAAAGAACTCTGCAATTTAAGAAGGTATGAATGCGAAAGAAAAAAAGACTACGAGGGCCAAGAAGAAGGTTGGGAAACCAAGCGCCAGTACTTCTAGTTGTCAAATTAATCGTGGTTTTGATATTCATCCTCATTCATGCACACAAAGTTATGGCAAGGCAGTTTGGAAAGGTGTACGGGCACTTCCAAAATCACCAAGATAACAAAAAGCTAGGACTAGCCAAGCAAGATGGTCTGGCGCTTCAAAATTAAATGTGGTGTAATCTTTCTACCAGACATATCATACACTTGTCCTGGAATGAAAGACAGCATCACTGTATAGAAAGGTGGGAAGAAGGAAGTATTACAGAAGCATTTCCTAACAATGTTCTTAAAGAGGCTTTTTACATATCTAAAGAAGAAAACCATCATTTTGAAATAGGATTTTCAAAATTCTGCTACCTACGACCAAAAAAATGTGCCGCTCTTAAAATATATACCTGTTGACCAATGCAGGTGCAAAATACATGAAAATTAAATTCTCAAGCTGAAGGCTGAAGGCTCATACTCAAATGATTTTTGGAAACCTACCATGTGTGATACCAGCATTAACTTCAAGTGTTAGCAAAATAAATGTGATACCTGTTGTAATGAAAAAAAAATTCTCGTTTCCAAATAATCCAGAGAATTTAGTTGTCTGGAAGGTGTGGGAAAAGAATGATGGGAAACTAAAACTGTTAAACAAAGAAAATTCTGCGGGAGACCAGTTTGAAATGTTGATTTGTGACTTTACTAGTATGATGGTTCATGTCAATGTAAAAAGAATACAACATTCAGAACTTTAACAAGACAAAAGTGTGCAAAGCAACAAACACGTACTCCAAATTGATTTTGCTATGTCTTTCGCATGCGAGTATCAGAATGAAGTTGAAAGTGCTTTCTGATCAAGATCAAGTGTTCTGCTGTTCACAACAGCTTTGTTCTTTGAAGAAAAATGGAAAACATATCTTGTTTGCTCTGATGCAGTTAGCAAAGATAAAGACACCATATTTGCAATATTAAACCTACTATACGATGAAATTATTCGATCTGATGTAGCCTGTAATACAGCTCTAATAGAAGAAGTAATTTGGAGTGATGGTCCTTCCTCAGCGTTCAAGAATAGGTACATGGTTAAACTCATTGCTAAGCAACTGTTGTTCAGTCTGCCAAGGAGTTAGCTAAGGTTGCTTTAAATGTATTTGTTAATGTAGGCTAACTTATTTATTACCTTTATGTATTGTTCATCAAATTCCTAATCAATGCAAAAATGTTTCTGTATTGGCCCCACGTGTATAAAATTATGCTGAGTCAACCCATATGCAGGCCAAAATAGGTAATTATGAAAGGCATTATAGCTATATACAAGATAATATTCAAGAATACAACATTAGGATATATACTTTAAATGAGTTGCTAAATTATATTTCTCAATAGTGTACTTTGTCCAGCACGTGACGCATCCCACTCGTGACAGAGAAAAACTTTTTTACTGTGAGTATACTAACGGATTTTATATAAAAGTTTGCTCACCAAATTACATTAAAATGTCTGTAGATTTTTTTAATAATATTTCAAATATATTTTTGAAATTAACAGAGTTCTTTATGTCTGACACAATACTTAAAACCTTGGTAGATATGACATGTCCCACACTTGACACACGTTCAGAGCTCTTTTCTGGAGAAAGAACATTAGCTTAAAAACAAGTTCTGTAGCTTTAAAAAATTAGCGAATTGTATGCTTTAATATAATCCCAACAACTTGTGACAGAAAAATTTATTTTTTATCTTTTTAAAAATACGTTTACCAAAAAATGTGGCGCAACTGTCCCACTCGTGACAGTGGAATGCTCCATATCTGCCAACCCTTACGATTTAGGCGTGAGCCTCACGATTTTCGGGACCATGGTCTTACATTTGTTTTAAACAATTACAAATAACACTAATTTTTTTAAAATAAATACTTTGAAATAATTTGAGACTGTGTACAGTGGTACAATATGCATTTTTGCCTGAATGTTTCTTAAATAATATACCACTTGCTAGCAAAAAAACTACTTTTCTTCATTTTGGCTTATTTTGACAAGAAAATATGTGAAATATCAAGGGCAAAAATCGAAAAATATGTTGGGTGTGTTGCACCAGAAAAATTAAGATACAAACGATGATGTGTAACTGTTATAACTGTAAGAATGCATTTTTGATATATGTATTACTTTGCATTTAAAAAAATATTTTCGAAACCACTGCAAAACTAAAGAGCGAGGACTAAACCGCGTTTTCACAACTCGTATATTCCGTATGCTTTTTGCATTTTGAAGTGACTTGTGAACCGAACCAAATTAATAGCTTAATTGTAATTGGATGCTCACATCATGTAATTGATTATGTTCTGAAAAAGCATCTGCTTGTTTTTTCTGTTGAGACGAGTTTTGGTTGACTTTTTTTTTATTTTGAGACGAGTGAAATAAAAAAGATAAACTAAAACAGTTCCAAAAAAATCCACGATACTGATGCAAGTAAAATCTTAAAACATGTTTGTACGCTGTAGCTATCGCTGGGAAAATGTTTACATGGGTTGATAGAACAGTGAAAGCCTTTATGCAGGATCTTTAAAGACGAAAGCACTACTGAGTTATCGGATCCCTAAAATCAAATCTGCCAACTTTGTTACACTTCATCCAGCGTCACCTCAAAAACCAATTGCAAGCCATGAACTGCAACCACAGAAGCTGATCAACAGAGTATACCAACCCCACAAATAGATCACAGAAAATGTTACATGAAATCTGCAGTGCCTGCAGAAAAAAACAGAGCTCCAAGATTCATGCTTCAAAACAACGAAGTTATGAAACTGAAATTTTGAATCCAAGAATTCAAAACATGTGAATCAACCTATTAAAACTCTCGTATCAGGAGTACAACAAAATTTCTCTCGCGTGAAGAAAGATTGTTTATGTTCCTTTCAACTGACCTGAATTATGCAATTTGTGTGTTTCTTTTGCATGTTATTCCTATTTTTGAAAAGCCAAATGCACTGTTGCAGTCAAAGAGCCATACATTCATGAACTTAAACCAATACCATTGTATCTGTTCAGGAATATAATTTCTAAATTTGTTACAACAGAAGCAATCAGAAATGTGACATATCTGGTAACTGGTGACACAGCATACAAATCAGTTAAAAAGCTAAACCAAGAACAGGAAAAGATATTTTTCAGTTCAGTTGGAGAATACTTTGAGACAGCCTGTGATTATATCGTTCAGATTTCCACTCAAGAATGATGTTTTAACACATGAATTCACCTTGTAGAGCTTCTTTTTCTACTGTTAGGTATTTGTTGACAGATTCCTCGGAAATGAAAGAAGCGCTGTTGATGAAGAAATTGACATTTTCGAATCACTGTTTTGTGCTTTTCAGCATGAAATAGTTCATCAACTCATTGTACAAGAAAAGGGAATGGACACAATGTAGTCTTTGGTAGGACAGATGAAAAATTGAGATGGTTAATTTAAATATAATGGATTGGCCAGAGCAATGCTTGCTGTTATTACGATATCATACAGCAACGACGAGAGTGTGAGACTGTTCAAACAGGTGAAGAAAATTGGACAAAGTTTTGATCCCCATTGTCTGAACAAACACTAGAAAAAGTCGTGAATGTTAAGTCCGCACTGCAAGTACGTCATAAGCAGCATTTTCCAAAAGACTTTTAAAAGCCAAGTCTCCCATGTTTAATTTTTGAACAAAAGTTAGTGTATATACTTAATTATACAGTAGTGACATAACAGGCTGAGTGTGTTTTGATGCAACAACTAAAGTCTTCATAAAGGTATGTTTGAATTATAAAGAGCTAAAATATTTCAGATAAATTTTTCTGTTTAGTGTGGGTTACACAAATTCTCAAAAATATGGCGTACATTATATTTATAGATTAAATTTCACTTAATTTTTTCGATCTAATCACTCCTCCATGCCTTTATACGTAAGTGTCCGAGTATGGTGGCCATCAGCTAATCGTTTTGTGTCTTCGCTGTCAGATAAGCGTCTCGTGTACATGAGTTTTGTGTAAGTGTCGTTATAATTTTACTACAAGACTCAGTTTACATTCCTGAAGGTAGTAGGCATATATTTTTCTAGAGTTCAGTTTTATAAATGAAAATTGTTTCAGTAATGAACACTATACCAGCCGAGCCTGGAGTGAAGGGTGGACCATGGAGCTGGCTGACAGCATACAGGAGATCATAGAGAAACTGCTTGCGGACAGCGACATTGTCAAAAGGATAGCGGAATCAGTGACTGAAACTGTGACAATGAAAGTTGTCGCTTCTTAAGAAGAGACAATTTCATTCAATTCAAACACATGCACGGAATTTAAGAAAGGCATTCAAAAGCGTGAAGGATGTGTGAAAGTGTTGAAAAATGAGTGCGAGAAAGAAGTGATGACTTTGAACAGTACCAGAAAAGTGCGAATTTAAGAATTTTCGGCACCGAGGAGAAAGTTGGAGAGGATACGGATATGTTGGTTTCGCGAGTAGCTAAACAAATTGGCGTGCCTCTGAAACTGTCTGATATCGACCGTAGTCACCAAGTTGGTGCAAAGAAAGAGGTGGGACCAGACTAATAATTGTTTTAAACTGTCAATTATCAGAAATAGCGAAATGTTTCCAATAAGAAATATTTAGAGGAAATGGGAACAACTGTAAGGGAAGATCTCACCTTTCCAAGAATGGCGTTGCTACAAGATCCAATAAGCAGGTTCAGACATGTGGACACTTGACGGGGTCATTTTTATGAAGTATAAAGGGCAGAAAATGAGACTCACTATTAGGGATGAACTCTTAAGATTGACCTCATGAAGTCCGGGGCCTCAGCTCGGGCTAAAAGCTAACTTGCGTCAACACTCAGTTTTTTTTCTTACAAATCTGTTGGGAAACTTATGTACAAGGTGCTGTATTTTGTGAAAAAGCTTTTTTTTTTTTTTTAGGAATAAACCAACCCGAGGAACTGAAATAAAACGACTTGTACTTTCAACCATGATTAATGCAATCCCCGTTTGTAGTAATTAGGAACTTTACAGGGCTATCCGGCAACATTATAAAAAATAGACAACAGATACATCAGACTGCCAAGAGATGCATTACATAAATTGACGCCAGGGAACAGGAATTGAGGGAAATCAAGTACCTCAGGGACAACGGAACTTTGACAACGCATCGCGACACGAGACTGTGTGAACGTAAAAGAAGACAGCGACAAGAAAGCTGCTACGCGGGTGGTACTACGACTCTGGAGTACGCACGTCTCCAGAGCGATAGCAAGTGCAAGAGATAAGAATTGAAGAATCCCAAGGTCACACAGCAAGTAACAGCAGGCAACAAACCCAAGGTCAGTTACAGCAAGCCAAGGTCAAGCGGCCTTGCCACCTAAGTGAAAGGGAAAAGGTCTTGCTAGTGTAATGTTGTATTTTGGTTTAGTGCGCAAGGGTATTGTCGTGTTTATTCATGACAACAAATCAAAAGGTAAAGCTTTAAAAGTCGGGTATCACGCAATGTAATTAGTAAATATAGAAAAGTAAAATACAGTAAAGGTAAATCCCCGCGGAGATGTGTGTCAGTTGCAAGAATCACAACGGTAATTTATTGTTTGTGGGAGGACTGTCCCGGAAAACGCATGTTGTTATTTGTTATTAGTAATGTTTCTGTTTTAGCAACCAAACAGTAAAAGTCCTAAGTAAAATTTGACTCGAGTTTGTGTTTTGCGACATGGCACCGGTGGACACGCGGGCGACTTGTTTTTCGTAAGGGTCTGAGAGTACAGTCGAAAACGGAAATATTGGTACCAACACTGTGGACAGTGAAAATGCGCTAACGAGCGAGGTAGGTGCGGATAACGTGAGATTGACGGGAAGCATGAATGACACATTGAGCGAAGGGGGGATATCAGAAAACTGCAGTGAAAGAGGGTCCGGTGGAACGAATCCTCCAATTGTGGGAAATAGGGGGAACCCAGAACTAGTCATGTTATTGAACTGTATGTTTCAGGCGCAAAACAAGCTACTAGAAACAAAATTTGATGAATTCTGGTGTGAAATAAGAGGGGACATGGCAGCAGTAGTAACTAGACAAACAGAGTTTGAATCGCGCTGCGAGGAGAGAATAAAGGGAGTAGAGAACCGCATGGATGGTGCGATAGTGGGCCAAGTCACGCTAACCGAGAGGATGAATAAACTAATTGAGCAAGTAGTCGCGGGAGACAAGGACAGAGAGAAGTTAGACAAGCATCTAAGTTCGGTGGAAGTATTAACGGCTTACAGCCAAGGAGAAATTGGAAACCTCCAACGGGAGTATGAACAGTTGAAAGAGAGTATTAACCCTGGCAGGGAAGTGTGGAGAGAGTTAGTGAGTCAGATGTGGGAGGGGGTCGAAGGTCGTTTTTAACCCCGTGTGTACGCTATGCAGACAGGACAGGAAGATGTAAGCAAGAGGTTAAAAACACTTGAGGAAGTGCGGCCTAGTGGAAGAGTAGCAGACCAAAGCCACGGTTGTAGGGGGAAAGGATGTCACAGCCATATCATGAAAATGACATCCCGAAATTTTTCGGCCAGGACCGAACACATATGCATGAAGTCACAGAACTAAATAATTAAAATGTGTTTCATTTAAGTCAATTATGTATATGCTACGTTTAATTCAGAGCTTGGGAAATAAATAAATTAGATTTAATAATTTTATTTTTTTTTACCCTCCAAATCACTATGCAATCTGCAATGTACTAAAAATTTTACTGCATATCAATTACCAATGGATATGCAAAAGAGTAAAACAAACATTTATGAATGTAGAAAACAAATGGGTACGAGTAGCCAAGTGTGACCAAATTTGTTGGCCCAACATTTGTGTGTTATTGTGGTGACATGGTTTTCTATGTGGTATATTTCAAATGAAGTAAACAAAAGAAGAGTATTTTATCATTTAAACAGTAGAGGAAGTAGCCTGATACCCAAAATAAAATGTTTCGGGTCACCTTTTGTCAGTGAGAAACTGACATACATGCAAGTGTTGCCATGGACCAAAATATTACACTACAAAAGAAAACACTAATCAGCTGTTAAGTTCTGGTGCTGAACTTGCATTAATAATACTTTTGCATGCACATGAAACTGAAGATGGTTTGTCCAACCTTTATTGAGTTTTTTTAAGAGTTGATGAGGGAGAAACTAAAGTACACTAGCGTGGTATCCGCAATGCTTCGTGATTGGCTGCGCACAGAACAGAAAAGTTCAAAATTCGTCAACTTCTTGTGCGCTGATTGTGTGCTATTTTCCTGTGCATGTGATGTGCGTCCATGTAGCGGCTACTATCTATTAACACACGTTCAACTTCAGTGCGTCTGTGCTGTCTGTGTGCTTTTGCCGATGTAGCCTAGGCTTAAGTAACAGATATTGCAATTTTTTATTTCCTTATAAATACTGCATGTAATAGCAATAAAATTAAACATGCAGTTTTGTAGTACATATATAAAACAATTTTTAAAAAGTTAACAATTATGATTTTTAATCAATCTAATTCTGTATCCAAACTATACATCAACTCTATGGACAACAACAAATTGAAAAAAATTCAGAAGTTGGCACCAGCTACAATATTTACATTATAATAGTTTCAAAGTAGAAGCCATCTAGTTTTATGATGAAAAGTGAATCTGTGGTGGTTGTTGAGGATTGAATTGTATTCAGCCACTCAAAATGGAAAATAATGTGAGTTTTATTTATTACCTATCAACTCCACGTTCTTTGGAAAGTAAAAATTAATTACAGTATTAAATTTAAATGTATTCAAAACCTAATAAATAATACTGGCAAAATATACAACAGTGTCTTCCTAACCTTACAATTAGAATAATAGCAACATTATTAACCACATTTCATCAACTCCGTGGTAATCAACTCCATTCCAGATACCGAACATGGAGTTGATGAATTACACTGAGTATATGTTCACAACTATCTGAAAGAGAAACAAAATGTTATGAACTCTGTAACATGGTATTATGTACTACAAACCCTAAAATAATAAACAAAGTACTGTTAAATTCATTGCAAGGTGTCTGGATGAATATGTTTTAGGTAGGCCTAATGTGTAAATCATAAGAAGACTAGCATTATCAATATAAAACACAAGTTACAATTTCTCCTAGAACACTATATTTAAATTTGAATGCATGTTTTTGCTCCAAAACATTAATATTTTGAAAAATTTATGTTTTTAAACTTACTTGGTATTCCTCTATTGTACTTATACTTGGACAAGGCCCAAAAAATAAATGGGTTTAGATACATGTAGGTCAACATTAACTTAAATTTAGAATTGAATCATCGCATACTGTAAGATTAACTTTGTTGCATTATTTTATTACGTTGAGACAATGTACGTTTACATCTTGAATGTGTTCGCTAGTGAGTAAAATATGACATTTTGTTTTAGGTTTTTTGAAATTGTTGGAAGTACAATACATCGTAAAAAAGATGGCAAAAACAAATAAAATAAAAATACACTATTGAGGACAGACGTAGAAAAAAGAGAGATGCAGAAAGAAAACGAAGGGAAGATCTTTTTAAAAAATCCAGACTTATATGAAAAAAAACAAAAAGAGAGGGAAGGCTATCACAAGCGTAAACAAGAAGGGAAAATTGCAACAATATGTGAGTTGTCAAGCACAGAAAAAAGAAAAAAATGGAAAATTTGGAAACAGTCTGCAAAAAAGTACAGAGAAAATCTTAAAGAAAAACAAAATGCAATGAACTCTTTTAGCAAAGATAGTCTCCCTATCAGTCCACCTGCATTACCAAACAACGATCACAGTGAACATTGTAGCCCCAGTTTTTCATCTGCCACAAAAAATTTATCAGGAAGGAAAAAAGTACGCAAAGACAGAGAAAAAGTTTATAGAAAAATAAATGCACTAGAAAAGGAATTGGCAAAATACAAATCAAAGTACAATAAATTTAAAAGATATTATAGAGCTGTTTAAAAACAGAAAGGGATTGCAGATTCACCAAACACCAATGTTAACAATTTACTTTCTGGACAAACAGTGCCAGAAAATGTTCGGCGTAAGCTAGTTTTTAACTAAGCATTGTTGGCGCAAATGAAAGAAAATGCTAAGAAGAAAAATAATCTCAGGAAATGTAAGCATCTGTTTGCAGGGAAAATTCTCAAGAAATATAGGTGCTTGAAGTACATGAAGGATGTATTCAGTTATAAAGTACACAGAAGTTCTGACAAGAAAACACCACACACTAAACTTGGCAGTCAAATAGTATCAATTAAACAAGACTATTAAACAATTTCTTGAAGAAGATGAAAATAGTAGGTTATGTCACGGGAAGAAAGATACTATAACTCGACATGGTAACAAGAAACAAAAGCGGTATTTGAATAACTCATTGCTTAACTTGCATAAACAATTTTCAGCTAAGAACTCTGATTACGTAGTAAGCTACTCTACTTACTTTCTGTAAACTGAGGCCATTCTGGATTGTGCCAGCAAGAGCAACTGACTGCAATACATGTGTATGTATGCTGCATGAAAATGTACGCCTACATGTGTCTAAACTGAACAAATTAGATATTATTGCTCAAAATACACCTGATTCTTTATGCCAAAGTTTGTGCTGTAATGACAGACCAATCAAGGAGAAATGTCTAGAGAGACAATGTGCAGATTGCAAAGGGAAGAAAATTCTCTTCTCTAATTTTGAAAAGGAAAAAAACTGTAAGTTATGAGAAGTGGATTTTAAAGAAAGAAGTTATTGTTGTTGAAGGAAACACAAAAACATGTTCAAATACAAAAAGGAATCCCTTCAGTGATCCCTGGGTGATTTAGTCTCTGAATTAGAGTCCATTTTCCTTAAATTCATGTCCCATGTAAATAACATGTGTCACCAACACAGAGAAATAGCCTGGTTAAAACAAAATTTACTGCTGAATTCTGCAGTTGTACACATGGATTTCTCAGGAAATTATAACTGTAAATTTTCCCAAGAAATCCAAGCATTTTATTTCGGTGGTTCGCGTGAACAAGTAAGTATTCACATCATGGTGTACTACAAGAATGAAACTTCTGAAATACCAATGAAGAAAGCATATTGTACCCTGTCAGACAGCTTGCGGCATGATCCTGTTGCTAATTATGGCTCATCTACAACCAATATTTGGAGAAATAAAACAACTTATACCAAATGTTACAAGTCTGCATTTTGTAAGTGATGGTCCCAGTACACAATACAAGAATTGTAAAATGTTTGTACTTATTGGTACGTACATTGCCAGTTGTTTTCCAGTAACAGAAAGTAAAACATGGAATTAGAACGAAAGTGATCATGGTAAAGGTGCTCCAGATGGATTGGGTGGAACACTCAAGCGCACAGCAAATTACCTGGTAGCTCAAGGAAAGGACATATCTAACTTCTGTCAACTTTCACATGCGTTGAAAGACAATGTGAAAGGCATCACAGTGATTGGTATTCCGAAAGAATGTATCGAGCAGTTATCAAAAGCTGTTTCAGATGTCCTTCGCTTCATTGTTCCCATTATAACATAGGATTTCTTGATATATCTAACAATGTTGAGAAACCAGCAACAACTTGTATCCTTTTCTATATTAAATTAGATAATGTAGCTATAAAAACAATATGTGGTGACTAAGAGTAGAAAATTTTTACAAACTGATTTGAGAACAAGCTAGACGTGCATCACAAGTACATTTAAGCTGCATATGCCAAATTGTTTTACACAAGCTAAGCAAGTTTCTGAGGCAATAAAAATTGATGACAGATAAAACTTTCATTATACAAATGTGGGGCCTAGCTGTAGGTAACTGAAATTGCAAAAATGTTTAGTCCCTATGTGAGAAATTTGGTGTGTGATGATTGTGTTGTGGGTGAGATGATTGGTGAAATGTTTGAGATCTACATTTGTTACAGCATCATGAAATAGAAAGTGTTGTTTCTTTAAATAAAACTATTTTTCCTGAACTCTTGCAGCATCTCTTCCGCAGACGCGATTGAAATATAGTGATGTATACAGCAGCGATGATTCAGAGTGTGAGGAAACAACTGAAAAACTTCAGAAGATTCATGATAAGGAAGACTTAGTGAACAGTTTTATCATTGTTGAGTACAAATCTAAGAAAAGCGTTAAGAACTACATTGGGATTGACGCATTGCCACGGCATCCTTAATAATACCCATACTAAAGCTCGCCTCCCTTTTAAGTTGACCTGTGTTGAATTTGTAGGTTAGGCCTAAAACGTAACCACGTGTTGCCGGTTTCTGAATATTGTACATAATATTACGCTGTTTGCACTTGTAGTAATCAGATACTGTTTTATAATAATTTATGTGTGTAAAGAAAGACTCACGTACCTGAAGAACATTTCACATAATATTTGTTTGTTTACAGTCACGGCCATGATGCCAAAAACTACGTGCACGGACTTTGACTAAGTAAGATAAATTATGCACGAGATAATATGTGATGTAAATAATATTAATTAAAGTGTCTAAAAATGTATGAGTGTTATTTAAAAAGGGTTTAAACGGCAACACGTAATAATATTTTAATAGTGAGTATGTTGTGTTCATGAGGCGAGCGAAATTATTTTTTCTAGTATTGGTAACCCTGCAGAGCAGACAGCTCCAGCGGCCATTTTGAACCCACCCGCCTAACGGGACTTCCACCCCCTCAGACGGGTATATAAGGCACCTCTCGCCCTCAGAAAATCAGTGTTTCCTAGGGCTCGGCTCCTACCGAGTTCTCTAGGCACTCTCCCCTTACCTTACGGGTTGTGGACGGAAACGGCCACCTAAACCCTCCTACCCTTTTACCCTCAACTACCACCCATCCGGGGTTGTGGCGGGAGACTGCCACCTAAACCCTCGCTCCTTCCTTACAGACTGTGGCGGGAGACTGCCGCCTAAGCCCTCCTACCCAAACCTACTCTACCTCCCCAGTGCTTAGAAACGACGTAGCGAGTCGGTCACTCTAGCACGCGGTAGCTTTGGGAACGCACCCACTTGCGCAGCTCTATCGGCCGCCACGAGGCGCGCCAGCAGTATCCGCCGGAAAGCGTAAGTAAGTAAGCGGAGGCTCCCGCGAAGTAGTCTAGACACGTGGCAGAGTGCCAGTGATAAGCAGAGTATTTTATTTCAGTGGCAGAGTTGTGCTAACCAGTAGTATTTACAGTAGTAAAGTGCGAGAAGTCTAAATCAGTGTAAATTGTGTAAAGTTGTACATAGACTTGGAAGAAGACGATTTGTAAAGTGTTTGTGGACTTGTGTGCTCTGAACAATACAGATAACCAGTGAAACGCAGTTTATTCTTTTATTTTCTTTTTTTATTAAATGTCTGAATCGGAGGCCCGCTCATCTCAGGAGGAGATACTGAGTCCTCGACAACAAGCCGCAAAAGCACGACAGCAGTTAGTCGCCCAACAGGACGTATACCCAGCCGGTCTAATCCCGGAACCACAGAAATTACCAGGCCCGGAGCCTACCCTATCAGAGCTCAGCACTCAGTATAAACAGCTCCCGGACCCTCAGGCCCGTACCCGCAAACACGTGCGGTTCAGCAAGAAACTCCGAGAGATTCAGCGCCAACAGATCCAGCTTCTGAGCCCGATTAAGTCTCCCCCTAGGCCGGCTCTCCTGCACCAGAGGATCCAGGGGATAATCACAGAAGATCGCCGAATGCCCAAACGAACCGCCCCCTTATCGGACAATAAGAAAAGGTTGCTCCGAAAATTATTTTAATAAGGTGAGTGGACATCGACCTTACCCATATAGAGAATTCTGAAACCCCCTTCCTCTGCTCACACAAAAGCATCCAGCGTAGGCCCTACACGAGGGACGCCACTCTCCCTGGAC
>PNEQ01133789.1:0-19520 GCA_003012365.1 Medauroidea extradentata
TTGCTTCACCGGGCGACCACGATGCACTGGGGAAACCTAACACAATGTACATATTCAGTAGCCACAAAGCACATGGTTTGGTAGCTCGGAGATCTGATGGTAATATACACGGGCCAGCTGATAGTTAATCCCAACCACAGGAAACAAATAAGCCAATTTTCATTAACAAAATTTATTAAACACCAATTATTAAAAGGAGAAGAAAAAAAAAAGAATTATGAAGGGGTCCTGGTGGCCAAATACCTTACACTGGCAGCAATTACCAGCCGAGTATCAGATACCTCTCGGGGTCATCCCAGCGCTACAGAAGCTTTCAGGGCCTGAGCCTACTTTAATTGACCTCAATGAACAATACAAGGCTCTTCAGGCCCAGACCCAGGAGGTGTCACAAACTTGTCCACGAGGGAAAGTAAGGTTTATCCAGAGCTTGAGGGAACTCCGCCACCAACAAATCACCCTCCTAAGTCTAATCACAAAACACACCCACACCCAGTACTGCTGCACAAGCGCATCCAAGAGTTAATCGCTGACGACAGAGCGATCTCCAAGCTAAAAGGGTCGGTCTCCGAAAGAAAGCAACAATTTTTGCGGCAGCTCTTAGGATAATAGGTGAGTGACCACGGACCTACCAACCTAATTAAGAAAAGAAGCCCGATCCCCCACTCATCACCTCAGAGGACGAAGATTAGTGTGCTGCCTAACCCGAGGGACGTCACTCTCCCAGTGGCGTAGCTCTCCTCTGCTGCCCCCTGCAAGGACACCACCGAGTCTCAGCTCTACCACTTTAATAAGCTAGCCCTGCTTCACTCCCTGTTGGGAAACTTACACGAACTTGGCAATTGGGGCAAAATGGGTCAACCTGGTCACAAAAAAATCATCACAATACAAGTTTCATGAATACAGAGTGGTTTTCTTTGAGCATCAAATTTAACAGTTAATTTTTCATCTCGTTCCAAGTGGAAAGAAAATCACTCTGTATTTACGAGAATAGACAGAGAAAGAGAGAATGTGACCTTAACAGAGCTACAGCTGTAGTCTCCATGCCTCCCCCCATGCCTTTGTCATGGCATACACATGCATATATGTACCATAACTTTTTCTGCTATTTTCCAGTATTTCTTGACAACTTATGTGCTGATTTATTTATGAACAATTACTGACCACTAGTGCAGTTCAGTTTTATATTGATTTGGTTACTGTTGGGAAATGAGGAAAGAAATACGGTGTGACATGCACTGGCACGTAGCCCTTCTTGGTCTCTTACTGATCATATAGTAATTTCAATTTTATTTTTTGTCATAATTAATATATTTTTTTGTTGTTTATAACGATTTAAGTAGGCCAACTTAACCAGGTATAAGGATGTATACGACAGGATCCACCTATTAATTGGGGATGCAAGTAAAGAAATTAACATTACAATTTTATTCAAATTTAACTGTTAAGGCAAGATAAAAGTATTAAATTTTACTTGTCAATTTTATCTGATTTATATCATGTTTGGATTCATTTTAAAACTAATTTAATTTCAAGCAACTTTTCTAAGTAACTTTTTCTTATATTTTGCCTTGTTTGGATTTTTAAAATCTCAAGTAGCCTCTTAGCTTGCTTCTCCTGAAATGGGATTTATCTGGCAGGCTGGTCATAGTTCACTTGCTTGGAAGCACGTACAGAAACGTGCTGGGTTTTAAAATTTCAAGTAAGCTCTGAGCTAGCCTGTGCTGGGATGGATTTATCTGGCAGGCCGGTCAGAGTTCACTCACTTGGAGTCATGTACAGAGGTGTCCTGGAATGCAATGAAAGCTGCCGGTCGTTTCTTGTTCAACATGGGTGGTAGTGTCTGGTGCAAAAGAACTCCGAAAAGGTGGTGACCCGCGACAGATTGATGACGCTGCACATTCCTAATTAATAAACTAATGAATATTTAGCTGGTAGGGTGGAACAAAACGCTTTGCAGATTTGTCAGTAACTATGTTACATATAATTTTTATGGTATAAATGTAAACTAACCAGTTTTTTAAGAAACTTGGATCCCGTGGTATCACTCCGCCGCTCGGCCGAGTAAGTCAGAGTGTATGCCCAGGAGGAGTTAGTTGTGATCCATCAGAGCTAGTGACCAGTCACCGGGAGATGACTGGCTAAGTTTTTTATTGGAGATTGTTTGTAAACAGTTAGTTGTGATCCATCAGAGCTAGGGAACAGTCGCCGGGAGATGGCCGGCTGAGTGTTTTGATTAGTTGGGGCATCATGGCGGGAGGAAGAGGACGTGTTAGATATGGTAGAGGGGCTGTGAAACCTAGAGGGCGGATTCACGAGTAAAGTGGGCAGTATTGCCATCGCTAGTTTCTTTTATTTTAATTATTTCTTTTATTATTTTTTTGCTGTGTTTATTGAGCATAGTACTCATGTAAGAAGGTGCACGAAACAGATGCACACGTGAATATAGTGGTTTAGCGGTTTTACGACACAGTCGGGGAAAGTAGTTACATATGTGTATCCCGTAGTTTAAGTCGTTTTCCTTTGTGGAGCAAACTGAGGCAGATCACAACTGATGATAAACTTGGACGAACACTCACGACTTGGTGAATTCCGCCACTGGTGTCACCTATTCACGTTCACGCCTTACGTAGATAGAGTCACTGAAATCAATTTTAGTACGTTAACAAATACTGTGCCATGTACACCTGGTGAACTGTTATTAAAAGAAACCAAAAGTTTATAAAAATTTTTTTTTGATATAAACTCCTTAGGTGAACACCTCAGACTATCTGGGCATGTAAATAAAAAACAAAGAAAAGTATAATTTGTAAAGTTGTCGCCTAAACAGTGACATCAACTATATCAACATGAACACTACAACCCATAATTTACAATACCGAAATAAACAAACACAGAACAGCCCCGTTACAACGGAGATGGTTGGCCACGCGTGATAGACTGACAGCTTGACAACTTGCATGTTTTCAACTCAACAGAGGTAACAGCAACGGGAAAATATGTTTGCGTACTGTTCCCACACCAAAACAGTGCACTGGCATTTTATTACTAAAGGATGATTACTAAGGTACGCTAGGAGGAGGAAGAAGAAGAAGAAGAAGAAGAAGAAGAAGAAAGCATAAAACACTGCCTCATAACTTTTGTAGTGGGTAATTGATGTTTTAATTCGGTAAGTGAATATTGCAGTTATTTCATTAGAATTACTAGCCAACCTAATACTGTATTTACTTGCGTTCACATATTTTATTATGTACTTCTTTTTATATTTGTGTAAAATATTGAGCTATCTGAACAGTGGGTATGTATTATAAATTGTGGCGTAAAATTGGTTAGCAAAGCACACGTATTTTACATACTTCAATTTAGCAAAAAAAATTTTCATCTCCAGCTAGTGGGAGACCAGTAATAGTGTAGGCCATAAGATCGGCAGATTGACGTTTGCATCTGTGTAAACAGACGAGTACCTAAGTGGTATAACATTTCTCGCTCCTCAGAAATGCTTGAGGGCATTTGTTCATCCTCCGCAGTCAAGCCAGACAGCTCCTCTTCTCCTCATCCTTCTAACACTCACTCCTTACTCCTTGTCTCATAATTCTCGGAGCAATAAGCGATGTCACAGCCGTCAAGCAACGTCGCAACCTTGTTGATCGCTGTGATGTGTTACTTTCTAGTTTTTATGTCCGGCATGTAATATATTCGCGTTTCAATGGAAATTCTATTGTTTAAAACATATAATCTATTTTAAATGTTCATCTCGCTCACAAAAAGTTACATTTTGCACTGTCCAAGTATAATTTTTTGTGACAATAAGATGGTTAATTCAACCGTCTTGGGTATCATTATTTTTTTTTTTTTTTTTCATTTACACCTTATATTACCCTTAATTTAATTTTAAATATTTGGTTTTTATTTCCAAGACTTGGTACAAAACATGGCATTTTTGACATGTAGGGGTTGGGTCAACATTAATTAATTCAAAATTCTTATGGAAACCCCCCCCCCCTCCTATAACGACCCTATTCCCGGAAACCACGAGGTATCATTATGAAAAGGTTTTACTATACCAGTACAAATAGAATGCACTTGTAACATATAGTCATATTGAAATATGAACATGTTTATTTTGAGAACAAACAGCTTGAAATAAATTTCAAACTTTTTTTTAAATATGTACATGTTATTACAAATTGTCAAAACCTAGGCCCCTTTAAACTACTATTAAAAGGGTCACTCTAACGTAAGTTAAGATGTAAGGTATCACAGGCAGCATTTTGATAACTTAAAATTATTATGTTTGTTACTAACCTCAAGTCCTTCCAGCATAGTGCGGCCCTCGGGTGGGCGTAGACATGCCTGTGTGCCTGGCAGCAGCATGCTGAAGATAGACCCAAAATCCTTGTTGACCTTCTCACAGGCATTCTGCAGGGCAGTAGCTTTCTGGCGATCCAGGTCCTCTATAAGGCTGCAAAGCTTGGCACGGTCCTGCTCTACTATCTTACGTTTGCTCTTCAGGTTCTCATACTCCTCCTCCTTGCGTGTCAGCATTGCCATGGCGCTCATGTTCAGATTTCGGCTTGACTTCTCAAGCTGTTCTAGTAATTTCTCAACACGTCGTCCTGCTTCCTGTGGGTCGTGCTCAGAGAAGTCATATGCACTGTTTGGCTGATTGAAGTACATCTTGTCCGTCTCTATCCACTCGTACTTCTGGACCAACTGTGTCATCTAACCACAAACATCATAATTGCAATATTTTAATATATAACAGTGTAACTCAATTATATATGTGTGTGTATGCACTTAATTTAATTTATGGCAACAATTTTGTGTTAAATCATTTTACATGGGCAAGCTAAGACAGATGTTCTAGTCCAAAAAGACCCTAGTGCGACATGCCTTTCTATATATTGTGGTTTGTAGTCACAAAGACTGTAGGCCTCCTCAATCATGAACCTTGTACTTTTGCTGGAGTAGTTAGAATAGGCAAGTATATCACCAAAGGTGTTAAAGAATAATATTTGATTGTTATTTTTGTGTGGATTACGAATGACTGAACACTAGAGCACCGATCTAACAAACTAGGGGATACCAAAAACAGTGATTTAACGACGAGATTTTTAAGAACCTCTTCAAAAAAGAACAAAAAATGTATGAATTAACTAAGTAACTTTGATAAAATGGAATATAAATTGTAATGTAAGTCAAAAATACTATCACTGGCCGCAGTATATACTTGGGTATTTGTCTGCAGATAATTTTAAACCTTCTGTCAAGGGGAAAAAAAGGATGGGGGGAATATTGTTAAATACTTTGGCTGCAGAAGTAATCTCGAGCTGAGCATTTGCGGTCGTGCGAGCGACATTGTGTTGCATAATAAGTGGCGCGCCTAGATCCTCAACCTGGCGGCTGGTAAGTGAACAAGTGTCTAGGTACTCAGTCTACCCAGCACTGCGGTGGACAGTAACCAGGAACTGATTCACAGACAGTGCTTTGCGTCTCTGTTAGAATGTGCTGCAGCGCAGTTTGCTTTATTGATTAATCCTATTACTGATAGAATGCAGTGGTGTCCAGCATATAATTATTTTCTGTCAAGTTCCATGATAAAACCAGCGTATTTATATTATTTATAGACTTTCTACAACAAAGTTAATACCGTAAACATAAATAATTTGTTTCTCCGACGCTTAAAAAAATGCTTGATTGCAAAGTATTTTTAGCGAGCAGTAACCAACCAGCTTGTTGCACGAGTAGAGCTAATGATTTTTGGTGAAAAGAATTCTGCAACTATTTGTTTCAATGCCTTGTGTGAACACCTGTTTCTCTGCTTCATGGTCACTGATCGGAAGTTTTAACATTCAGTGTCTCAGGGATCCTACCCACAAATCACGGACGTGTGGTGTCGCTGTAACATTGTTCTGGTTGGTACAGTCAAATGAGCCATGTCTCTGCCCTGCTATATTCTGCCAATAATCACAAACCAGAGTTGCAGGTGTGCACGTAAGGCATTGAAACAAGTGGTTGCAGAATTCTTTTCACCAAAATTCACTGGCTCTATGCACGAGTGTGGATGCCTACAAGATACGTACAATGGCTGCCGCAGTACGTATTTAACTATTATTTTACCATTGTCTCGCAAACTTTAAATTCAATTTCCAATGCAATTTTTTTAAAGCATCTGTCATGGGAATTTCCTGAATTTTGTTGGAGGAGCACAGGCAGCCTAAGTTTTTTGAAGTTTTTTATGCTTAATTTTTTCCTTTCACAGCTGTGATGGTAAATGTGTTATGTTATTGTTGTGAGCTAACAGACTCTTTAAAAATTACCTTAAATTCAGACGAAACATGCATGAGGATTTAACTTTTGGGAAGGGGGATAGTGGGTTTTCGGATTTGACGAAACATTGATTTAGAGACAGATTTTTTGGTCCCAAGGCATTTCGTTACATTGGGGTTCTACTGAATAAACATACAGGTATGTCCACGTAAGGTATGTACACACAGGCAACAGGCTACTGTAAAATCCTGAACAGCAACCAGCAATGTAAAGTAGTAAAATATTGCACTGTAATAATGATGTCTGCATACGCACAGTCAAGTTTTGTAAATAGCAGCCCTATGTGATTAAATTACCCCAACAATATAGAACAAGTAGACTTGCCTGAAACTACTTTGCTAATGACTAGACAATGTTTGTACGTGTTTTAATAACCTTTTTAACTTTTGGTTTCTTACTCGGCTCCAACACCATTTAGCTATTACAAGTCATGATGAGAACTGGGCTCAAAACATCACAACTTTGAAAAATAAAAACTGTGAGATAACGTAACAATATCACAAAAAACTCTGCACAGCTGAGTATATAAGAACATTTCAAACAAGTACAACACATATTTGTTCCACCCTAAGGTGGCTGCCTGGGAGAATGTATTTTGCACGTTCGAGTTCAAGAAGTGCAGAGAGCTAAGGACAACACCTCACTTTAGCCTCCATGTTCGAAACACCAAACTGGCTCCCAGTCGTCTTGCTAATAACTAGCCTACGAGACCTCCTGTTGTCACCCTTATCATTTTGACGCCACACAGTCATGTCCACTTATAAATAACATTAACGCTCGCCTCCCGATATTTAACACTTTAGTGTTCGGCCTAAGGTCACTAGTATTCGTCCACAGCTTTGCTGATTCCTGTGTTGCCGTTTATTTTTATTTCTCTGTAAAAAAGTTTAAACCATCTGTTGAGAAAAAAAATTCATTGAAATCTTTAGCTGCTAGAGTGATTTTGACACAAGCACGCGTGGCGCGGGCGCAGCCGAGCAAGTGACACTGTGTTGCACAACAAGTGTGCGCCTAGATCCTTATCCTAGTGGCTGGCGACTGAACGAGCATCTAGGTAGCCAGTCTCCACAGCGTAGGAACTAATTCACAGATAGTGCTTCGCGTCTCCATTAGAATGCGCTGCAGTGCAACATGCTCTAGTGATTAATTCTATTACCAATAGAATGCAGTGGTGTACAGCGTGATTATTTACTCTCGCATCCCGTAATAAGTTTTTTCGTCTATTTTTTTTTTCTTTTCACGGCTGTGGCTTACCTGTTGATAGTAAATGTTTTGGTATTGTTTTAAGCCAATCAATAAACTTTTTTTAAAATTACCTTAAATTCTAACTAAACATGCCCCAGGATGTATCTTTTTTTGGGGGAGGAGGAGGGGAGTTAAAAAATATGAAGTAAGATTTAACGGAACATTGATTTAGAATAAACATTTTTGGGTCCTATGGCATTTCATTGAATCGAGGTTCTGTAAATACGGCCGAGCACCTTATCAATATTGCCAACCCCGTGCACTGACTCTATAAAATGCATTTAATAATGATAATGGGAAAGTATGCATGTAAAATATGAACTGTACTTATTTATTAATGTTTATAAATATGTTTTGTAAGAATATGAATGTTATGTAATAATTTAAGTGTTTAACAGCAACACGAGCACTGTTTATGTCAGTCGGGATATTTGTTTACGCAGTTGTGCCATGAGTAAGTATGTATTCTCAGAGTGTGCAGGTGGCACTCTTGCAGCAGCAGCCTCGAGCGGCCAGGCAGACATCTTGCTAATGGTACTTCTGCCCTTCTGACAAGTATATAAGATGGCCCAGCTAGTCAGTCGTCAGTGTCTCTGCCTTCGAGCCGGGTCAGCCTGGCCCTCCCCTTCCTCCCACTCACCCTCTACCCTAAATCCGGGAAGTGCATCTTGTGAAGGGAGCACTCCCACATCTAATCCGTTTCTTGTAAAGGGAACGCCTCGCTCTCCTCCGGAGCTGGCTTCTTGTAAAGGGAACTCTCCTCTCGACCTTACTTCCTGGAGGCGTTTCTTACGAACGGAACAAACACTCAACGCCTTTCCTATACCTAGGGGCAGGTTTCTTGTAAAGGGAACCCTCCAACCTCTTACAGAGGACTTCTTGCAAAGGGAGCCCTGGATCCTGCCCATACCTCAAACCACCACTCTGGCCAGGACGACTTGAGGGGAGACGCCCAGCCTACAGTATTCATGTTTGAGTTTAGACTTAACCTTCCTAGCATGACGACCTAACTTGTGTGCTCTTCAAGCACTATGCTTAGTACTTAGTCTCCATGCACATTGCCAGTTCTAAGTGTTATCATGCACTTCCCAGACTTGTTAAATCTATTGAAATTTACAGAATGTAGTAAACTTTCCCCGGGATCAGAGAGATCACCATTTGATTGCCAGTAACATAGTATTTGTTGTTAGTCATATATAATTAGAAGACCACAGCGCCATAATGTAAAAGGGGCTATGTAATATTGTAAACCACTCGAGGTCAAGAGATGATCGCCGCACAATTTCAACTACGAGAAAGGCCTTAATTCTTTTCTATTATCTGAACGGCCCGAAGTGCCAAGTTTAGATTTATCTATCCGAGTACGCCCTGTGGTAATTTATACTGTTATAGTCAATTTGTCGTATCCTTATTGTCGTATCTCATATTGAGACCCCAGTGTAACAGTGTATGTCATCAAATTGTGATTGACTCAAACCCTGATTGTAGACCATGCACCAAAGCATGTGTTGTAATCATCATGCTGCGACAAGTACTGTAACGTGAGTGAGTGAGATACTTTGGTCAGTGTTTAACATTGAGGTCTTTAGCACTGGTGAGAGGTGACATGATGTAAGTATGGAGCAGCGTCGTAACGAATGGGTGGCGAGACTGGAAATCCCCGAGAAAACCTGCCGACCAATGGCATCATCTGGCACAATTCACTGTAACTTGAGTTAATGAATATAAACGCCCTATAAAACTAAACTACTTTGAATTTCTCTATTAATGAGATCACCTTGTGTACCAACCCTTGATATCCAATACGAGGTGAGTGATATCTGCCTTACCCTTTAGTTATGTAAAGACAACACCCTGTCTTAGCGAGTAGAGTTTGTTCTTGTTGGCTCAGCCAGTAGTCACTCGCTGGGTCGAGGATAACTCTATTATTGGAGACAAGTCAAAATCGCGAAATTTGTCACTTCTCTTTGAAATTGCTAAATTAATTAATTATGTGCGAAATTAAGAAAAAATTGTGCTATTTTTGACGTGTTCCGTAGTAAATTACCACTGATTCGAGATATTGACTATACAAATATAGAAGATCAATTTTTTGACTGCAACGGTGAGTTTCAAGAGTATCGAATAAACATTAAAATGGTGGTTATTTAGACAAAGTGATGCAACCTGTTTATTTAACCTTGTTTTACGCGATTCCAGTTCATTTTTAATTTGCAATTGGCAGTGATAAAATTAATATTATATCGTTTAATACTGCAACATCAGTTACAAACAAAAAATTTACGTTTGTAATGGTGATGTGACATGAAACTTGCTGGAATGGGTGTCTCGGAAAATGACACAGCAAATTTTCTTCACACATCGCGTAAAATGCAAGAAACGAATGAAATAATTCAGCATAAATTTTCCGTCAACATAAGAGTGAAAACAACGGGGGTAAAATTGTAGTGTCGTAAAAAGAACATTTATAAGTGAAACGCGAATGAACAAACTCAAGGTATGTAGGTTAATATAGGTTCAACGTAACCTAATACTAAACACTGAATTTTCTGCATTGTTGTTAGAAACTGCCTGATTTAACTTGAGAAAAATAATACAGATAATAGGTACAGTAGCTTATTCTTGCGACTACTGTTAGTTTATAAAACTGTATCCCCCATTCAATTCATATGTATCAGTATGTTTCATGTGCCTCATCTAACCATTAAATGAAATAAATGGATACATTTTCAACCACTCGGTTGACATATTTGTGTAAAGAAAGATATTTTTGTATTTACATGTTGAACTGAAAGTATGATACTATGAACACATTCATTCGGCACCTCCAAAATATTTGTCAGACGTTTGCAAAATTAACGAAATTTATGACGAAATGAGACGTAAAATAACGAAAAATCCAACAAAATCACCCGTTCAAAATTTACGAAATCTTGAAAATATTTTCAACAAAAACAATTGTCTCTATCTATTACCAACTACTCTAGAAGAACCACACCAATCTCTCATGCTCCTTACCCTTAAAATCTGTTCACATTCTGAAATCTTACTTGCAACCCAGAACATCTAGCACAGCAGACACGTGTCAATTTTGTGACATATTATTTGAAATAAAGCTGTATACTTTCCTTTTTAATACACACAGTAGTATTCCCAAACAAGATTATCATGCCTTAAAATGATTGCAATTACAAACATATAACCAAAAATATTTTCAACATTTTCTGCTGTGACAAAATTCGGTTTTAAGGATTAATGGAGGACCTGAAAAAAGTACACATGCATGTAACGTTCCTAGAATGATATTCCTAATCAGAAATCCTTTACGTTACGTCAGTAGTTTTAGAATAAATTTGTGACAGCTGAAGCTCTACACATTGCTCGGCAGTTTACACAGGCGGCCACCTTAATTGTATTCCTTTAAGTATATGTTCTTTCAATAGTAACAAGGTTCCGCTGAGCATTATTTTTTGTTGGGTGGTGACAGTGCATAAGCCCAATAAACTTCAATTACAGTGATCTCCCAGTTTAAAGTTTTACAGTTTAATAATTCTTTCACTTTAACAACTGTATTTTTTGGTCCCATCTAAAGTTTCAATATACACTACACCCCCCATTTTATGAATCCTGGATTTAATGAAGGTAGCAATTCTACGCATACAATCTCAGGAACCCACACAAAATAAAAAAAATTCTATGACAAAAAAAATTTAAGGAATTACATTTACAAGGAATAAAACATACATTATATAATTCACGGCATTAAATATAAATTGTAGAGTTGCAGTTATTACTTGGTAAGTCACAATATTAAAAGTAAAACAAAAATAGTGAAAATCCGATAAAAAATGTGGCAGTGACAGTTTGAAAACCGCGCAGCGCCGCCAAGCTGGCTGGTCTGTCTCCATGAACAACAACGTATTAGGATCTATATTGAGGTCGTACTATAGCCGCAAAGTTCCAGCGCATGCGCAGATGCTCATTTAACTATAGTACAGCCTCCATCTAGGCTGTTTCACGATGTCTTATACAGTAAAACCTCCATTAACGAATATTCTACTTAACGAAAAACCCTGTACAACAAAGTAAAGATTTGGTCCCGCCAAACCCCAATAAGAACAATGCATTTTTAACCTCCAAATATCGAAATTTACTTTGTTCACAACGGTAAAATTATCTCTACAACGAACGACTAGTTTTAAAAAAAATCACACGTCGATAATTATATTCAACAAGCCACTATTTTTTTATTTTCCTCGCGCTGAAAGTACGTTTAAAACCTTGATGCATACAAAAAAAACTGTAAATAAACATAAACAACACAACTTCAGTTCCATAGTTTAAAGATACGCACAAGGTGCGCATGCGGCACTTGATACAAAATGGCCACCTAACTCTTAGTTGCAACTTCAGCACTCGTGGTGGTGGAATTCGATACCATGATTTTGGCGAGATAACCACTCCGAATCCCATATTTCTGTGGTTAAAAGTGCGCATCCCAACAGTATACATCATCTGTGACATAGGCCTCTGTTGTTTATTTTGCTTTTCTATCGCAGTATTAATGACTGTATTTTATGGCATATTCCATTACCCGCAGTATTTGGTACCCGCTCTTGACTGCTCGCGGTGCGCACTGGTCGAGTTCCGCGTGTTCCAATTACTGGAACTCCCGTTGGGTGCATTCTGATTTTCGTATTCCGATTGAGAATTGCACTCGCTGGGTGCGCACCGGGAGCAGTTTTTGCCGCACCGTCTCGAGAGAAGGTTCTGCAAATGAGTGCAATTATGGCGGCGACCTGTGATTGTGTAAAAAAAAGAAAATGTTTTCTGTGGGGGAAATTACGCAATTATATGACTGTCCGGAACTTTAAAAATGCAAATACATGTATGCGATGCAAACATACTGTGATTATTTTAATAACTGTGTTCGTTATTGAAACTGTAGTAAGGTTAGTACGACCGAGTCATCCACGCATCTATTTACCGATTGATCAAGAAGAAAAATTGATATAAAGTAACCTCTCAAATTCAGTAGGATTAAATTTTGGCCACTTTGGAGTACCTAGGGTTAAAGAATTTATTGTTTGAAGTAATTTTGTTGCCACAAATGTTTTGCACTGTAAATGTTGGAGCATAAACAACACGCACTCGTTGCGGGCAATCACGTGTCTATTGCATATTTTCAGTTTTCGGGCCGCTCGGAGCAGTCAATTGGAATACGCCAATAGAAGTCTAATAATTAGTACGTGGTTAGTTGTAACTTTAACGTGGATGTGTTTAAATGAAATGTTGCGGCAGATAATAATAAAAAAACTTGACATTTAAAAAGTTGTTCATCAAAGTGATAGTGTGAGATACTGTAGTTAACGATTTCGACATTCGCGTCCAAGCCTACACTATCAGCCATAATTTCAAATCGTAGGCAGATAGAAAACAACACTGCTTTTGTTGGCGTAAATAGGAAACGTATTAAAGTATGTAAAAATTAAATCTTGTACAAGGAAATTAGATTGGTGCTTGGAGGTTAGGGGCATTAAAAAGTAATGCTTCGGGACTTATTTTTTAAAGGAAGGCTTGTCATGAAATACTTGAAATGTGAGTAGAAAATTAGCAAGAATCCAGTGGCTGGCACTTCAAATTTAAAGTCATTGTAACACACTATGTATAAAGTTGTCTGGTGAAGAGCTTGGTGTAACCCTGATGTTCTAGAAACATGGCAACCTAACGTGTGAAGTTCCATGTGCAAGACATTTTCAGTTGTTCATAATCTTTAAAATAAATAGCAATCTCAGCAATATTATTTTTTTTTTTTTTTTTTGGTTGCTTCTATAATTCCCAGGATATACTGTGAGTTGTCGACCAAAGTTTTGTAGTTCACGTTAAATTCTATGCCGAAATGAAATCAGTTGTATAAAACCTCTATTTAACAAACCCCCTTACAACAAACATGTCATTTTTTGGTCCCTTGAGGTTTGTTAAATAGAGGTTTTACTATCGCGCCTCGCGCAGAATGCGTTTCCTTTTACATGAACCCTATAAATAATAGCGTGATATTTTTTTTTTATTGGGTTAACACCATACGTACTTGAAACAATTAACTATGCGCATAATTTACTTAAACAATGCGTTACTGCATGTCGTAAAACGTGCATTTCACAAATGAGCATGATAATAGCGCTATCTATAAGCCATGTGTAGAAACACTTGTCTCCGGTATGTCGAACTTAAAAAATAAATAGTCATTTGTGTATTACGTAATCCTGGAACTCCTAATTTATTTTTATCTCATATACTGGCTGTGAACGTGATTATTTGCAACCACTTATACATGTAATTCTAGAAGATTTTAGGTAAGAATGTCACAAAATGGCATTATTGGAACATTGAAGATTGAACGTCGGAATATGCTACGGTGCCGCCATCTAATATCCATCTTGTGAACGTTCATACATACAAGGTTTGTTCGGGCGCCCTGAGATTTCTACCACTTCTGCGATTTTCCTGCTCTTTTCATGCGATTTTTCAATTTGAGCGTTCGTCTGGTCGGAAGTGTTTTTTTGGTAGGCTGTTCGGGGGTCGAGTGCACTGCGATTTATCTCAGAAAGAGCAAGCCCTTTTTGCCCTTGCTGTTGACGAAGAGCAGAAAGTGCAGTGAGATCGAGGGCAGTAACAGGGCGCGAAATTGGAATATTTTTTGACAAGTGTGTTCGAAGATTGTAGTTTGGTTTAACAGTGTTTTCGAAATATGTTTTGGTTATCTTACAAGAAATGTGGGAAATATAGTAGTAAATGATGCTAATAATATTGTATGTATTTTTTGTAGACTTTCAGAAATAAAAATCCAGTATGATTTCTGTAATTCAGCTCTTCTGGGCTGTGTTAACCCAAAGTAGATTTTACGTACTAGAGTAAGATGAGCTAAAACCTCCTGAATATACAGGGCTTATTCATAGTCTTTAGTTTAGTTAATCGGTCGGTCGATGAGTCTTTGTAAAATCAAATCATTAGAATATACTGATGCACATTTTTCTTGATGATATTAAACAGAGTGATACTGTACGTAGCAACTTAATCCTGAATGTCGTAGAAGAAATTGAAGTGTTGCATGATCAGTGATACTCTTCAACGACACGTTTTTTAAGACTCGACATTCAAACACTAACTCCGTAGTATATACGAAATTAATTTTTTTTGTAAAGTGTTGTGACATACACGACCTAACATACACATACGCCCAAATTCATAAATTTAAATTTCTAGGTAGCAACTTGATTCTAAAGAAAATTAAATGTTTATACATTATTTACTTATTTAATCATCAGCCAATTAATTTTTGTTGAAAAAAAAAAAAATAAACATTTTGCAGAAGAAATTCTTCAGCGCCGAAAAATGCCCTACTCAAGAAAATTTCTTCTCAAAATAACGATCAGCTGATTGACAAACAACACACTTTGTATATTTTGGCGTTCGTCTGGAGCAAGAAAATGACAGTGCCATTTCTGCTCTTTCCTACCATTTTCCTGCTCCTTACAATTCTCGACCTACTCTCGATGGCAGAAATCTTAGGTCGCCCGAACAAACCTACAGTCACGCTATCTGTCTGCCCTGCACGCTACTTATATCTACAGTCGTGAACAATTCATTAAACGTTGAGTGATTGTTTTGACGTTAAGTTACATAAAACTGCACAATGAATAAATACATCCATTTTTTCCTTCATTCTTTGGTGAATAATTTACGAGGGCAATGTGCTAGTATGAAGTGTCTACTTTTTTCTACGCAAATCGACCTATTCGCTCACGAGAAGGCACTCTGCAGCTCGGTTTTCTAATTTTTTTACGACAAGGGTCCGTAATATCTATTGTTTAGCTGCGTTCTATTGATCGCAAGACGTCTGCCTATTGATATAAATTTATATTCCAACTATCACTTGCTTTATTTTTCCATTAAATGCTACGTAAGTCAGGCTGCTCACTCGAGAGAAGGAAATCGGAATCTAGATTTTCTCATTTTTTTGGGGACAAGGGTCGGTCACATCTACCGCTCAACAGTGTGACACCTGACTACTGATATCAATTTATGTTTACATTATTACATTAATTCACTTCCCGCAAAACGCTACGGAAGTCGGGCCCGACTAGAGACACTTTGCAGAAGAAATACAATTTTAAAATATTCTGCTAAGGCCCTGGTTGGAGGGGGGGGGGGGAAGGGCAAAATAAGCCTCTATCAAATTTACGAAGGTAGCGACTTTACGAATGTGGTGAGAGGAACCGCGAGTATTCGTAAAATCGGGGGTCTAGTATACTTTTATCATTCAGTTAAAAAACTCCAGTTTAAGGATGATTTTTTCAGTCCTTTAGAGTCGTTTAGCCAAGAGATTACTGTACCTTATTTTGACAATCCTTTGCTTCATTCTTAACCTTGGTGACTTCATGCTCCTTCTTTTTAATTTCCAGCTCTAGTTCAGAAATGTCCTTCAATATCTTCTCCTTTCTCTGCAATGTTTGGTTTATTTCTTTGTTCTGGCTATGTATAATGTCTTTCTGCTTCTTCACTTCTACCTGCATTTCTTTCACACTTTCCTGTAAAAAAATTATGATTTATACAATTTAATTCACACCACCCTTGACATTCTTGCTTCCACACAATGGCAGTTACAAACCTTATGAACATACAGTAATATGTACTGACCAAAAACTATGGTCTTACCATAAAGCATAAAATCATGGCCACTAAAATTGAACAGAATACTGCAAGCAAAATTTATGAGCACGAATATGTACAGAGGCACCACAAATAGATAATTCAAATTAATGTATCCACCAGAACGCTATGAACTCACCCAACTCATTATAGAAGAAATTTCAAAATTATGCAAAACTTGGGTACACTAAATTAAGAATTTGACTAGTGATGTAATGCTCAGTAGTCAAATGGAAAAAAAAAAAAAAAAAAAAAACCTTATTTTTTTTACTTGATCCTCCTAGTTTCTTTTCTACTCAAGTTGTATAGTACATACAGTAAAATACCGCTGATGCGACCCCCCTCTGATACGTCCTTTCCGTTTATACGACCCTATTTTGAGAAACCATTAAAAATTTGAGTCTAAAAAGTTGAAAATTTGAGTAAAATCGGCTGAAAAAATACGTCTTCTACCTATACTTTGTTGGCGCTGTGTGTCACATTTATTTTGGTGAGGGCTGTACTGCAAGCAGGCAGGTATACAATGGCTAAAAATAGATACCACCTCCTCCCTAAACTGTCCGCTAGCCAATACCGGTAAACTACAGCACCGCCTGATAGCATCTGCGCAGCATCTATTGCCGTCCAGGTCACGTGCCTTTGTCTTGCGACTCGTTAATGCGTAAATGTGATATTGCTCTCTTGTGGATACTGTACTCTCACGTGTTGATTCGGATTTCTCTTCGTTCTTATTAGTTACGGTATTTGTTGACGACTTATTACGCTTTGTTTCTTGGACGCCGATTTTGTTACAATGCTGGCTTGATTTTGTGAATAATTGTTGACGACACTCACATTTTATTTTTGAATTTCGGTTTGGTAACATAGTTGGCTTGATTATGTGAACGATCGTTGAAGACACGCGCAATTTTACATGGATTTTGATTTGGTTACATTTTTGACCTGATTTTGCAAATTATTGTTGACGATCATGGCTCGATTTTCAATTTACACACGAATTCGTGAAAATGAGTGAAAAGCGAGCCAGTTTATCGCTCATAAAAAAATACGAAATTATCGAAGAAATGAATAAAAATACAGTTTCAAAGACAAAGATAGCGCAGCAATAAGGAATTCCGAAGTCTACTCTCTTCACGATTCTCAAAAAGAGAGAAAAAAACTCTAAATGAAGTACAGAAGGAAGGCCGCAATGTGCAACTGAAAAATTTGAGGGGCGCGATGTACGATAACTTAGAGCAAGCTATGTTGGAGAAGTTTGGTGAGCTAAGAGCTCAAAATTTGCCTGTGAGTGGACCAATGATTTTGGCAAAGGCGGACGAATTTGCATTGAAGTTGGGAATAACAGACTTCAAGCGTTCAGTCGAGTGGCTGAATTGTTTCAAGACTAAACATGGAATATCCAGCCACAAGATCGTCTGCGAAAGTGCGTCGGTTGATCCCTAGTCAGTGAGTGAGTGGCTGCCCTTGCTCCAAAACATCCCCAGCCATTACCAGCCCCGAGATGTGTGTAATGTAGACGAGCTGGGGATGTTTTATAATCTCTTGCCAGATTGCACTCACCGTTCTTATGTGCTGCAACATGGACGGCAGTGACAAAATGAGGCCCCTTGTAATAGGCAAGTTTAAAAAACCGAGAGATTTCAAGGGAAACATTCTCCCTTGTGACTATGATTTCAACAGGAAATCATGGATGAAATCGGCAGTTTTTACGAAGTGGCTTCGCAGTTTTGATGTCAAGATGGGTGTCATGAACAGAAAAGTCGACCATTGCCCCGAACATCCCGCGCTTGATAACCTCAGGAATATTGAGCTGGTGTTCCTACCAAAGAACACCACTATACTGTATCCATTCTAAGGTTGCAGCAGAAATAAACATTGTCACAGGTGAGCTCTCGATCATTGGTTGGCTGGTTAGTTAACAGTGTCGTTGCAACAGGAAATAGTTCCTACGCTAAATTTCTGTGTTTTACTTCGGAATATGTAATTTTATCGTTTAGTTACGTTTTTTAATCCTCTGTAACATAATATCACTCTGTACGCATGAAATATTAGGTACATGAGCATGGAATGGATTAACTACGTCTTACGCAACGACGCCACGTCCATCGTGATTCCATTTCCTCCACAGCGAGACGCGATTCCATTTCTCCACTTGTCGCCAGTCGATAGCTCGTGAGACACGCGGAGGTGGTGCGACGGTTTGTTGCACAGCCAATGCCGTTCAAGCGCGGGAGCAGGCGGAGTGACACAAGCTGCAATCTTGGAATGGACAGAGTATAGCGTGCTTCAGCCTCTGGATCAGGGGATAATCCAGCAGGTGAAGCTGAAGTTCTGAGAAATGCTTGTGCGGAGTATGGTGCTGAAGCTTAACATCTGGAAAAAGATGAAGAAGGAGACGTCTTTAGGGCAATGGAAGCGATTGTGGCCAGTTAGAGGTCATTAAAACCAGCAGCAATCGCCAACTGTTTCCGACACACCCACTTCGTCACACCAGTCGACGAAGATGCTGCCTCCACGTGCCTCTCCCTGCCGCCAACCCTGAAAACCCCTTCGACCCACCCACAGTGGACGCAGAGCTCCAGCCGGGCCCCTCGATGCAGCTGCAGCCTCAGACGTACACTCGGCCATGCAACGACGAAACGTGGCAGCAATTGAACCCAGACTTGTTTGCAGAGTTAGTGACAGCGGATGATGACATTGCAGTTTGGGGCATGGTACATGATGATGACATCCAGGGGCAAGAGCCGAGCGATGAACAGGAGGAGCCCGAAGTTGCGTCGACGACAAAAGATGTCCTTAAAGCTGGGGACGTCTATGAATACATTCTGAGGCGGCATGGTGCGAGTGACGCTGTGTGGTCTCAGTTCACACAATTGAAACAGTTTGTGGAAAATGCCGTCATTAAGAAAAAGCAGGAAACAATTACAAACTTTTTTAAAAATTAGGGCGGTGTTAGCTGTATTTTTTTGTTTATGTTTCAATTTAATTTTGTTTGTTTTACGTCTTGTCGACGCTAACTTTCATTAGAGACACAAACACACACACTGTAAGGTACTTGGCCTACCCACCCTATCCCTTTCTTTTTCTAAATTTGTTTGTTGTGCAGAATTGTGGTTTCATGTTGGCATAAACGTAACGTAACCGTAAACTTAACTTCCGTAACTTCTTAAATACGTTTATACACGTTTTTCGGCGTCAGCATATGTCTAATGTGATCCCGAGATGCTTCGTGGGGCACT
>PNEQ01133791.1:0-24752 GCA_003012365.1 Medauroidea extradentata
TAGGCACCATCCCCCTACCTCGAAAGGGTTGCTTACTGAGAAGTAAGCGGAAACCTGACGTCCACTTTACCCCAGGGTTGCTTACTGAGAAGTAAGCGGAAACCCGCCCTCCTACCTGTTCACCATTACCTATCTTCCGTGGGTTGCTTACTGAGAAGTAAGCGGAAACCCCTCTACCCATCCTCTATACGGGTTGCTTGCTGAGAAGTAAGCGGAAACCTGGTCCTACCTACTCTCGTGCCGAAAGCACTGTTCGAAGGAGACGCGCCCTAGCCGCGCGGGCAGTATTAGGGAACGCACCCTACCGCGAGTCGCTACGAGGCGTGTATCTGTGACCGCCGGAGGCGGAAGTAGAGCCAAATCCGTGAGAAGTTCCGGGGCTCCGTGCATAAACGACCACGCGGTCAAGTATTGTGAAGTGTGTAAACCAGTAATGTATAGAGACTTGTGTATATGAGAAAACCGAATGTAGTAACCTGTGTACAGTCAGTGAATGTAAAAGTGTGTCAAGAGATAATAATATATAGTTCAAAACCGTATTTCATAGTTTCATTCCGAGATACCAATGTCTGATATTGAGTGCCTAGTTATTACTATCTCGCCTGAGGGAGCTCTTCTAAAAATGGTGAGTGGTCAACAAGCCTACCCCCCTTTATAAAAAGTGAGAATTTTCCCGCTCTGCTGAGAGACTGTGTCGTGTCGACTGCCCGGGAAACCACTCTCCTTGGGACATTTAGCAGCCTCCCCTCCCCTTCAGGGAACTCTCGTGCTCACACCTCATTGCACCCTGAAGGAAACCAAAAATCAACCCCCTTTTGCCAGCAGAGAGGCGACGTAATGTCTGCTCTGAAAATAATAGTTTTCATGAACAGTATCAACAACACATGATGATTTCAACAAGATACAGAAAAAATAAATGTTAGTACCAACGTAACCATAAACTTACCCTCTCAATGCCCCCACGTGGCACAAGATGACTCATCAAAGACACGTTTTCCAATATCTTACTAGTTACCATAGCCAAGGAAGACTAGTTGGACATGGCTTGGAAATTTAAGATGGTATGGAACATAAATTAATGGTAAATATGAAACCTAACCCACATATTATCAAACATCAAGGTACAATAACCTAACATTAACCATTCTAGCAATAAAGAAGCTTGTGGCCAGCTTTGTGTTCAAGTAGAGGTTTATATTGTACAACCAAGGCAAACTTCAGACAACAATCCCTGGGAAGAAAAGTAACGTACTACTATGTAACGTATTCATGATTAACACAGTAAGATTGAACTACACACAAAATAAGATAACACATATCACGTACATATGAGTATAGACAAGAACAGGCTGTTAATGTATGATACAGTGTCTAGTTCTACCTACACCAGGCCTCTGGGAATGCTCTCAAAGAGGCCTAGTTTTGGTCAAATGTTAAATGATGTTCATACGTATTTTTGTAAACATGAATGTATTGTTCTGAAACAAGACTACTAATAATAATGATGACAAAGTGTCCAAAGCTATGGTACAACTGTCTACCAGTGTTTCACTACAGACATTGTCGACTAGCAAAACTGTCGTGACGGAGCAAAGCTGAGGGTATCTTAACAAGAGAGCAGAGCTTGTAGAGAACACCTGGCTATATATACGCGCTATGCTCACCCTTGTATGGGGCCGCACGTAGTGTAGGCATCGACGAAGGGGCTGCCATCGAGGGGCGACGGCCAAGTCTCCTGCCGGCCGGTCGCTGCCACGGCAATGATGATCACTAGCAGTATGAAGAACACGATTGCAGCACCTGTTAAATGACGGTCGTGTTACAACCTCCACTGTTCACTGCAGTCTGTCTGTCAGCTGCACAGCTGTGTGTTGTCCATGCAAGTAGGGTACATACTATGTATCAGCAAGCCGTAAGTACTTGTGATTCCTTTTAGCTGAAGTGCTGCTGGGTGTATTTGTCTGAAATAATGTTGTGGCTTTCAGAAACTGTATGTACGTATACAATATTTTAAGTCTTCAGTTATTGATATGCAGTACTTTTGACATCGCATGGACTATTGTGTACATGTAGTTATTACACTGTGATAGACTATAGCAAGTTCCACACTAGGTCCGACAATTTAAACAACTGTAGTTCACTGTCACTATAGGCTTGTTCGTCACATATCAGTTTTATCAGATGAATAATTCAAGAAACAGTGGATGCAACCCAGTGAAAAATCTCTTTATACAGTGCATCATTTTTGACTCAGAAACATAACACTCAGAGCTGATCCACTCTGCTTTTGCTTGACTCTGGCTCCCCTCCACACAAGACTGGTGTGACGTCACAGCGCGAACAACTGGCTTACATCCACCTCCACTAACCATTGCAAGATGTGCAGGTTTAGGCTATGTTTGCAAAACAATTCTCAGTCAGTAAGCATCATGTGTCTAACATTGGAAAAATAATTTAAATTGTGCACTGACAGACTGAAATAAACAAACATTGTGTTTGTCACAGTTTCTCCAAAAGTTCACAACTACAATAAACAAACATAGTATGAAGAGAGTTCCAGAGAGCCGAGTATCACACCCCGGACGCCCTGGAGGAGGACATAAAATGAGGCTCTACAACGAAGTGTGCTAGAATGAAGTGACGAGGGAAACGGAAGATCCCTGAGAAAATTCAACCGACCAGCAGCATTATTCTTTTGTCATGAAAACACTTAAATCCCATTGAAAGAATTAAGTTTATCAGTAAAATGGGGTACATAGAACAGCGGGGTGAATAGGAACGAAATTTCAAACCAATTTTTCACCAACATCTCGTCAGTAAAACACGTTATTTTTAATGACACTATCATTTATAAGCAGTTCTTACGTGCAAATATAACAACCGTTTCTCTAAAAGGAGGTTTTTTATGAAAAAATTTGGTTGTAAACTTTCGTTCCTATTCACCCTACTGTTCCTTTTCACCCCGTTTTACGGTATTTAAAATAGTTGTTCTATTTGTGCCCTGCACAACATGTAATTAGTAACCACCACTTTCCAGCTAACTAGTACTCAAAATGTTGGCTACGAGCATGGACCGATACTTTAACAAGAATCCAGGATTTGTGTATCTAAAATAAACAATACACCAAGGTTAGCAGCAGACAGTCAATCCCGTAGTTTGACAGTAGCTACACAGGTACTTAACAACTACAGTATGCATTGTAAATGTTGCTTGCGTGGTTGGCACTTCTGCAACTTCTACAGCCAAGCAGCAAGTATACGCTCTTGTGCCTGGATGCAGTGCTCTAGTTGCTGCTGGCGAGTGTAACTAACACTTCTGCACCTCAGGACAACACCTTTCGCAAGTTTTAATGTTAGAGAATTGCAATTTAAGATTTTAACTTTACCTATAACCCACTCACAAAAATAGACGTAAAAGGAAATTGTATTTTTATTTATTTCAGGTTATGCAGCATTTAGATAACAGGTTATGTATAGCAACACTTGATTTTTTTTAAATTAAACTTAAAACTAATTACAGAGCTTGTTTTTAACTATGTAGTTCCAAATAAGAAAAAAACCAACCAAACTGAATTTAACATGTAGGGATTTATTGAGCACTGTATCTGATTAGCCCTCAAAGCATTCTGTTGGCGGAAGTTACTTCCTCTTAACGCCTACCTCGGGTGGGATCGGGATAGCGAACTACGCTGTTGATGTGAGTGAAGGGCACCAGCAATACTCCCCAGGTACTGCACTTCGAGACTCTTAGGCCTCAGGGTGTGGTTTGTTCTGTGTGTTCGGTATCCCACCCGACGCGTTGATGTGAGTGATTGAAAGCCACTTAACGCGTGGCGCGTTGATGTGCGTGATTGAGTGGTGAAAGCACTTGAATGGATTAACACATATGACACTGACTATACCAGAACTACACACTTACTGGATGTTGGCCCCCAGTACGCCTGATAACTTACGTTGCTTATACTGGCAATATTAGGTGTCTAGAAATTATGTAAACAGTATTTCACTTACAGATGATTTATTACGCTTACGGTACACAGTGCCAAAATAATGTCTGAATTACGCACGCAGCGAGGTAATCGTAGTGATGCATCCCTTGCAGTAACAATAACCCTAAAGCACACAATAGTGCACGTGATAGTGAACTTTGCGTAGTGACTACGACCGGCTGGTATATCGCACATGGTTGGTGAGTGATCAGTGTGGAGCTGGTGTACGAGATGAATCTACGACACCAGAAGGCGCACCTCCTTAAGCAGCGAGGGGCTGGCGGCCACTATGATGGACCGTCAGGTTCACTTGGAAGCTGGCGTAGAGAGTTGAGTTGCGGTGAGCACGTGCCTAACTAACGTGTCACAAGGCAGCCGTTCCAGTGCACGTTGTAGTGTGGTAGGGCTCTACAAGTGATGTTAGCGGTACAGTGCGAAAACTGTGGCGAGCTATGCTAGGCCGGTGGTGGGGTGAATGGCACGTAACACGCTGCACACAGAGTGATGCTCTCAACGAGATTAATTGCGTGAGTGCGTGATAATGAAATGAATTTACAACGTACTGCTCACATGTATGCTGAACACAATGGCGGTGTCATAACCTGCACGTGGTCGGTCACAAAAACATGAATTACGCCCTTAAAATGTTACACAAATACAAAATATCCTTAGCAACACGTGTGCAAAATTATGCTGAATAAAACAATACCTAAACGAACCTCGTATGGTGAAGGATGAGTGCAGATGTCTCCCGATACAAAAGTCCCTAACCACGTGGCGGTGATAATGCCGACGCGGTGATTAAGTTAAAAAATACCAAAAATGGTCACAATTATTAGGTTAAGCGGATGCGCAATGCAATGGGGGAGATCTGGTAACGTATGCTAAGCAAAGGTGAACCGGTATACTAACGAGACTATTGAAAACTAACAATCAGTGAAACAAAAGATGAAGAGCACACGGACAGACGTCTTACCTTTCCAGAAGACTATGACGAACTGCCACGAGGAAGGCAACCGCTAGGGCCTCCTTGCCTCGCTACGGGGTTTACACACTTCCGGTACCTCGTGCGCGTGAAATATTAATATTAATACCTTACGAAAATGGCACACACTAAATTACATAATAAATTACGTTACATATTTTGCTGATAGTGAATGATGCATTTATAAATGTCTGCTGAAAACGTGAAAGTAAACATTGTGAACATGGTAACCCTTGATGGCCTTCGGCACATACTGCACACTGCTGTTTGATACACAATACACTTTGCACTAAATGATTTGGAATGCATACACACTGGGGTTGCGGAACGATTATGGGAGAGTTTGAGAATGCTTTTGGGTGGGTAGAAAAGGACACACTTGCGCCGTTATGGGCTTAACCCATACGCTGGCCCTGCGGCCGGCGTCACTCTGCATCAAAAAAAATTTTCCTAGAACCTAACTATACACCTGGGTGTAGGAGTTGCCAACTACAAGAACAAAGCTCAGTACAAAAAAACAAAGAATACCTGTAACTCACATATGATCAGATGGAGCTTGTTGCGGATATCAAAACGAATTGGCCAAAATGGTTTTTGTGCGTTGTCCATATCTTCACCTTTCTCTATGTCCAGTTTGTCCTGCGACACAAGAAAACAATTTCAGAAAATAGTGAAAATTTTAACAAAGCTAAAATTTTCCTTGCAAGAAGGTAAGTTGAAATTGATCACAAGAATAGATTTTTTTTAAAATTGCACACCTTTTCAATTCCATAAAAATCGTAATACAAATAAATAATCTTTAAATGTCCTTGACCGTTTGTCAAAACCCTGTTTCATTCGTAGTACCATGCCTTTGTGGAGCTTTGTTCCCAACTTTATAAATTAAAAACAAAAAATTTAAGAAATTTTTTTTAAATTAAATAAATTCTTATAATACCAGCATGTTGCTGTAAATTATGAACAATAAAACACAAAACATTTTTATATACATTACATATGAAAGGAAAAAGAGGAAAAGAAAAACAAACAAGAGTATGATAAATTCTGAACAAAGGGAAACTGGGAAACGCCTGCTGCGCTACTAATTACTAAATCACGTAGACAGATACGTACAAGCACTTACAGAAACAGTACTTGCAGGTTGGAGAACACAAAATACAGATGGACGACACATTTTTGCCCGGTTGCGACGTTTCGCTGGCAGGCCAGCTTCCTTGGGCACTGAACAATTACACACTGTAGTCTGACGGACAGTAAGCGATGGTTGGTAAGTAGCACACCTAGCGGCTGAGGGACAAACTAGAGTGTGGCGGAATATTTGAAAGTTATCGTTTGTTGAGACCTGGTGGTTGACTGGATTTTGTTATATAATGATGGTCTAGCTCCCAGCGCCTTAGTTTGCAATATTGTGTTAAGATGATATGGCTCTCACCACTCTAGTGTTGTAGCAGGTAGTTTGTGAGAGGCTGCATGTGCAGCAACTGGTTTATCTTGAAGGTTTAGTCTGGAACTGGCTATAGCTCTAGTTAGTACCGCAATAAGAAACAACCACTCCTTAGAACATAAACATTCAAGAGATACTAGGGAAGTCCCATGTCAGGTGTATGCACAATACGTACATCATAACATATTTCAAGGAGGGAATTCGTAACGTAAGACATTCTCGACCAAGCTGCCAGTACATGATAAATTAGACTTGGTTTTTGTGTTTCCAGTGCACCACACAATAAGTATCAAGTGTTCAAACATAACAAACTGTATTGATAGCATAGAAGTAGCTTCTGGGAGTAAAACGAGACAGCGGAGTGCACCCAATTTCAAAATACATAACTAAAAACATTTTTATTACTGTGAAAAAAATTTGTGCATTGCAACGGATTGACATACATGTTTGGTTTTTATACAGAATTATGGCTGATACATTTCAGAGATTGCTTCTTGTGAATTAAATAAGTATGCCTGCCTCCAAACAGTTTGATTTATATCCCAATTCCTTTCTAATGTCAATTGAATTTTTAAATACAGCAAATACTTTTGAATTTCCACCTTGTGTGATAAACAATATACATTCCCTATTTTTACATACAGTATATAATGTACCTATGTTCTTATCAGAGAAACGTTCATGCCAATTTTGTGTATTTGCATGCATGAAGATTTATTAAAGTAACAATAATTATGTCATTGTCCCAGCCCCGTGGTTTGGGAAGTAAGGCTGATTTGATGTCAGCAACCGGCCCTCTCCTAGGCCGTTTCTCTCTGTTGTGTGTCACCCTCCACCTTCCTCACCTCAAGTCACCACAGTGTTTAGTTTCAAGTGTTTCAGTGCGATTCCCACAGTGTTAGTCTTCAAGTGTAATGTTTAAATTCAGTGCAGTTCAAGGGCAATGTTAGGCTGTGCAACGTAAACAAACCAAGGCGTCACACCGGCTTTACAATTACCGCCACACACGAGACGTCACATCACTCACCCAGCACCAACATAACCACCACGGACATGCAAAGACTCAAGCATGTATTTTTTCAGCAATTAAAAATTAATTTAAGAACTTTGTTATGCAATCAATAACTGCAATGGTCACACTATAGTATAAGAAAGAGCACTATGTTAATTTTAAGTCACATGGTCACGTAATTATGTTTAAGAGTTTTATTTTAAATATGTTTATTTGTTCTACACATGTGTTAAAGTACATGTACTAATCACTATCAATAATTATTTAACACTCATCCACGCAAAGGGTTTTCATGTGTATCACCTCACCTTCATTTCATATCTAATAAGGGGACAAATAACATCTTGGCACGCACCCGTGGCCATTGTCTCACCCCAGTTCATCATTGACAGGCCACATGGTAGGACGTGCGTCCCAGAGAGGAATTCAACTTTTCCAAGTCACTGATGTTCATAGTTCTGTTCACATATATTTTACTCAACGCTTATTTTTATCCTCTCCCTTTACCTGTGTTTTTGATTTGTGCGCTTAACGACAATATCCTTCTACTTCATCTCTGTGTTCGGGCCAGGAGATCGCTGTCTCGGTACCGGCCGACTCCGCAAGTATTTTAGTCAACTAGCCCACAGCTAGCAACCACCTTTGTATTGTGCTAATGTAATATTTAGGCCTACGTGCCGCATAAGTTCAACAGTTTAAACAATGTAACTGTAAGAGTGCCGTGACCACGTATGTGTATTACAAGTCTATCACCAAGTGTTTGTACTTCAGTATCAATAAATCAACATGCAACGAAGTAAGTAAGTGTATTGTGTACAGTCATTTCATTAGGGATTTAGGAGCTGACCAAATTACGATCCTAGGGCAAAGGGCCGTGTGTATGGACAGCCCGAATAGTCCACGTGGTGAGAGAGCTAGTTTTCTCCGAGTGCTCCCATAACATGTCCAACCAGCCAACATCACTGCAGGGAGGAGAGGCACGCCAGCCGAACAATATGCGACCCTGGATCACCACCAGCACCATCCTAGCCGGGCATAATGCTAGATGGCGCCCAGAGATCAACATAACCACAACCACAGCACTGCAATCATTTAATTCCACTTCACATTCTCCAAACCAACCTTCTCCGACCTCCAGGTGCAGTGGCAATTAGCTTACATAATTTTGAAGTGAAAAAAAAAATTCATTTTATAGTTTGTTGTTAGCTATCTGCTAGATGACCTAAGCAAGATTATAAAGTTATCAAAATACACAGGTAACATATTATAGGATGTAACTATTTCCCAGACCTAGCCAAATGTTATGATATAATTTTATATCATCTGACTTCACACTCATATCAATTTCAGATCATATAACTTATACCTAATTATTTGTGTGTAATGTGCTTGTGTCTGTTGATCAGGGATGGCAGAGAGCACGTTGACATTTTCAATAAGATAAGTATACTTGCAGTGTATTTAAAACCTCAGAACTAGTGATTCAATTACAAGGCCTTAACATTTTTATCTCAGCGTCTTCTACCTGTTGCTGTCAAGTCTGAATGTGGGAACGTATTACATTACCTGAAACGTAGCATTTTTCATTGGTTGAAATTCGTACTGCTTAAAATTGTGTGTTGCCCACTGGTTTACTTGTAAAATTCTGTGTTTCTTTTGTATTAGGAGGATTTTTTCCTTGTTTATATGTCCGTTCTGTCTGTGTATCATCAAAAATACTAAACATTATTTAGAATTAAAATACCGCCTGTTAAGGCATTTTTGACTGTGCCAAAAAATTTAGACTTCTTAACCAGAAAAATTATTCAAATTTAGTAAGGGAAAATACTTAATCTTAATAAGTAAAAACTTCTTACGAGAGTTTTGCTGTAGTTTCTATCTCCTCTTCCTTGCTAATTTTTGTCATGTTCAACTGTCCTGTGATGTTATATAACTTTTTGTTGTGATCTTCACGCAACATAGTTGTCAATTAGAGACAGGACATAAGCAGGGGTACACGTCTACGAGCCCATAGAGTCTCACTGCAAGACACTTTGAAATATGTCAAGACAAGACACTCACGTCAGAGTCCAGCTTGACACTCTCCATGCCATCATCAACTGGGTCTGCTGCCTTCTCCACGCCCGAGCTGTCCTCTAGGGTCTCCATGGAGGCGAGACCTGCTGCCCCGCTCTGCTCCGCCTCCTGTAGGCACAACCACGGTACTAACTCACAGCCAGGCACATGGTACCCTTCACCAGAATTAACATGGCAACTATTACAAACTAAATACTCACTTGAATCTAATTATGTCCTTTATGTTTATAGTTTTAGAACAATTTTACTGAGTATGCATTACCATATGCGGGATTTGGGGGTGGTAATGGTGGGCAGTTCCAACCCCAGTATTTTTTATAACAATCAAAAAATTTCACCCTTCCTTTCAGCTATACTACCTTCCACAATAACTTCGCTGAAAACTACTTAAATAGCAACATTTTGTAGCTTGAAATACTACATTTTACTGGAGTGAACACCCCTGATCCTCCCGCTTTACTGGCTGCATTGGTGTTACTTTATTTGTCACCCGGCCAAACTGCTCAAGTCCCGCCCATGTGCATCATTTAGCTTTTCTCTCTGCCAACTTAAGTTGGAGCTACCATCAAGTATATTTCATCTATGCTACAATACAATACAAACAGTTATAGGAGAACATTAGAGAGGAATTTATCTCCAACTTAGATTTTAAAAATCAGTTAATTGAATTAAGAATATTTAACCACACTTTCAGCTCTGCTAGGGTTTATAACTCAACACCACATGACTATATGGTGAGTGTTTAGATACCTGAGCAAGTGAGTAAGTTGAGTAAATAGGTTAGTGTGTGGATGAGAGAGAGAAGAAGCCCAGTTTACAGCATGTCAACGTTAAAATTTGCAAGTTACAGAAACATGCTAGGCCTACTAACAAAAACCAACTGACTTATTTGAATGACATAATTTACACTGAAATCAGATAGTATATACTTAGTTAATATTCACTATAGAATGTTAACACACTGTCTTCTCAACATTTTATAACAGGCAGACAAAGTAAAGTTACATATTTTATAAACATGTTGATAAATTAATCACCAACATTGTTAACAACATTGAATATTTAATGTGCAGTCTTGTCATTTTGAAGTCACCTGAGATATGTTTCATTCTTGCGACTGTAGTACGTGGTTGGATGAACTAAAGTTTTTATTAGGCTCACATGTGTAACTATCTGTCATTACCAAAAAATTTTGACATCAAATGTTGATCTGCTAGTAAGGTTATCTGGATTTCTGTCACCACGAATGTTATAAATTTCCTAATTTTTATTTTTATAACCTAGTAATGACAGTTGTTTCCGCAATATTCACCGCATTTATTGTTTTAATTGGTATAAATAATCATCCATGCAACATACAGAGCGTGGTGGAGCTGTGATAAAACACAAAATGAAGCAGGTTCGATCCCCAGCTACGGGCACCCTAATTTCCCTTTTCTAAGGTTTTCCGGAATCTAGCCAGACAAATTCTGGGATGGCACCTTAAAACTGGCCCTGGCCAATTCCTTCCTTTCCCCTGTATAACTCTACCTACGCTTTGTGCCATTCTAGGGCACACAAAATGACAAAATAAAGAAACATGTACAATTAGTTGCTATAATTTCTACTGTAGGGACTCCTTGCACTCATTCATCAGGGCAAACCCAGTGGTAAGCCTACATACAGGGTACTACACTCTGGCCCTGGGGTGTCCTCACCATGTGTTACTGTTTACTAGACAAATAACAGCAACTTTGGTACCACAATTATTCCTAGAGGTTTCCACTAGATAGTGAGCATTTTTTAAGACCTTCATGTCGAGAATGATAAACCAAAAATATACTTTATTGCTGCTCCAAACGTTTACTTTTGAGTAAGGTGAGCTCTATACATACCATGTTTCTTACTTAACAATGTGAGTATGAACACTTTATACTGACAGATAGAAACTTTGCTCTTGTCTTACTGGCACAGCATGAAAATAAGTAATGCTTGTATGGGTATATGAAGCGGTTTCTTTATGACTTGATTTATGGTGAAGTAGTTGTTAGGTGGCCAAAGTAAATATAATTTTTAACATCTTACAAACAGAAGAGAATTATTTTATAATAATCCAAAGATGACTTAAAATAACTTGTACTGCGATTAAGTTAACATAGCTCCGAAAACTAATTAACTTTATAAGAAATTCCAGAAAATTCATAATTCTTCAGGGAGGGAAAACATTTTTCCTGGCTGATAAATAATTTTAATTACATAAGCGAGGGGTAAAAACAGATGAGATGGGGATTCCCTAGCATATCAACCATCCCCCCTCCCAATGGTTCTCTCACTGGATATGATACTCTGCTCTATCTTCACTGTGACCGGTAACCTATACGAATAATTGTGGTGCCAAAGTTGTTGTTGCTATTTGTCTAGTAACCAGTAACACATGGTGAGGATACCCCAGGTCCCCGGATGTAGGTAGACTTACCACTAAGCTTGCCCTCAAGGATGGGTGCAATGAGGCCCTGCAGTATGGGTACCAGAATGGGAGGGTAGGGGAAGAGGAAAGTTCTCCGGGACAATTAGTAGACCAACGACTTTGTTTGGCATGATTCCTACATGCGAAAATCCGGGGACGGACCCAACATCGCCTTGATGGGAAGCGACTGGTGTCTGGTGTGTGTGTGAGAGAGAGGGAGGTAGACAGACCTTCTTCTTGCCGAAGGGGTTGTTGATCATGATGGTGGCCAGTAGAGGCTTCTTGGCTGGCACAGGCTTGTCTTCTGAGCCACGATCCTTGCTGGGTTGTGTTGTTGTAACTACAGGAGTGTCCGAGTCCTGCAGCAAGTCCTTGCCTTCCTCCACATCTTGTTCGCCCTCCTGTAATAAACACATACCTTCAATACAACTACACGCATCACCTTCACATCAGTTATGGTATAATTTTCTGGGGTACAAGTACATACAACTTACAAACACTTTTTATTGCACAAAAAAGGGCCTTGCGCATAATAAAACACTTCCTCCAACAAAATGTTTCAGAAACATATTCAGGATGTTAGGTATTCTCACAGTACCTCGCGTGTATATCTACAAGTCAATCCTTTCAATCCTTTACATACACAAAAATTACATTAAATACAACACAAATGCCCAAGTACATTGTCACAACACCAGAACTAAGAATAATTTCCATCTCAAAAACTGTAAATAGAGCACAGACACTAACTAAAGACAATAAATAACATGGGGATAAGGTTCTAGAATAAACTACCTGAAAGTATCAGAATTCTAAATAGTGCTAGCCAGTTCAAAGAGCATTTGTATACATTTCTGCTAAATAACTCTTTTTATAGTGTCCAAGAATATTTGTCTGACAATTAAATCTTTCTGAAAAAAAAAAAAAAAAACTCTTTTTATTGTGTCCAAGAATATTTGTCTAGCAATTAAATATTTCTGCAAGAAACTCTTTTTACTGTGTTCAAAATATTTGTCTGACAATTAAATTTCTGATCCTAGTTTTAAGCAAAAATAAAAAATTGTCATACAGATGTTGTAACTTTAGTATATGTACATGTTATCTGTTAATAATCATGGGCAGACTTATAACTGTCAGCATATTTGTGAGTGTATGTATATGTATATCAACAGCCATCTGCTCCTCTTATCTCGAGAAGGCCGCAGTGGTTGAATGGTCAGACCCTTTGCCTCCCACAAAAACGATCCGGGTTCGATTCCCGGCGTGGTCGGCCCCCGGATTTTCGCAAGTGGAAATCGTGCTGAACGATGCCGTTGGTCAGTGGGTTTTCTCGTGGATTTCCTGTTTCCCTGCCCTTTCAATCCAGTGCTGCTCCATACTCACCTCATATCACTCCTCACCAGTGCTAAAGACCTCGATGTTAAGCGCTGACCAAAATATCTAACTCACTTTTAACTCATTTACTGTACTGTTACATGCTGTGCTTCTGAGGGCTGGGTGGCAGGAAGCTGTATCGAAACACCTTATGAAATAGCCCATGACTCACGCGCCGGGCTGTCAATTGATGTAAACCCCGACGATATACATCATAGAGACCTGTTTGAACTGCGCTTTGGCCCTATGAGGCCGGCGTACGAGACTCAAGTCACGTCCGAAACATGGTGAAATGTCTATTTTTAGACCCCTGTAATGCGGTGAATCCCCAGAATTCTGCCAGGTATATAAGGGCCGAATCAACAGATTTGGGAAGAGTTAGCTATTGGTTGTGTTAGATGAAGTTGTTATGCTTGTGGAGATAGACTGGTGAAGACAACTTGGTGACGTCAGAGTCTACTGTGAGGCGACAGGCGGCTACCTTCGGAGCAGTGTTGGACAAACCAAGAGGACTGCTGCGGCGGGCTGACGGCGAAGAGGAGGTGCGCGACGGGAGTCGAACCGAAGACTTCTAGAGTGAAGACAGCGGTGCACTCGGGGTGCTACACAGCACACGGCAATTCATCACCACTGCGGACTATTAAGGTTGTACACTGTCACTATTTGAAATATGTTGATTGGATATATGACTGAACCTTTATTGTGATTTGTAGTCTTTGATTAATGGTAAATATTCATGTGCTTCGATTGTCAAAGTTAATTAACATTTCTGTGGCATAGTGGTAACTGTGTGCATAATTAAGGGTGTTGCGAAAGTTATAGTTGATTGCTGTTTTGTGTGCCTTCGTAAGTTTTGTGAGCTAGTAAATCAATAATTTAATTCAACTCTTTTATTTCTAATTATAAGACCTCTATCCCAAAGAGCTCAGGAAATTGCCCACATATTTAGTTTTTGTTTGATTCCCGGCGTGGTCGGCCCCCAGATTTTCTCATATGGAAATTGTGCTGCACGATGCCGTTGGTCAGCGGGTTTTCTCGTGGATTTCCCGTTTCCCTGCCATTTCATTCTGGTGCTGCTCCAAACTCACCTCATGTCACTCTTCACCAGCGCTGAAGATCTTGATGTTAAACACTGACCAAAATCTCTCACTCACTTTTATCTCATTTACTGTACTGTATATAGGATATTTTCTTAACTCAAGAGGTCCCAGCATGCAGTGAACGCAAACATACTTTAACTGTTGCAAGTTTTGTTTGTCTTGTCTACTTGTTTTATTGTTTGTCTTGTATACTTGTATTATTGTTTGTCTTGTATGTCTTTTTTGTATCTACTCATTGACGACTTCAAATAGCATTGTTGAATGCTCAACTGAACAATAAATATCTATCTATCTCTAGGTATACTGTCTCCTCGCTGATATGTCGTTTGTAGAACACAAGGGATATCGTACAAACCTATACTTTTTTTTAAAGATTTTACGCCAAAATTTTTAAATCTAAAATCACTGAAAAAATTTCTATCCCTGGCATCGAAAAAATAGTTAATTATTACCAAAGATTATGGCTAGCGACAGGAAAATTGTGCTAATTCAATTACCGACATGTTAGACTCAACTATACTATGCATACTCAAGCCCCGACCATTTGTCCACTATCTGCTACTCAGTGGAACAACAGACAATGAACTAATAGACGGAGCTTGAGTATGCATAGGACAATGGATTCTAGCATGTGGATAATTGAATTTGCAAAATTTTTCTGTCTCTAGTCATGGGTCTACATAGACGTGAAACATTCTTCAGGTGCAGTGACAGAGCACCAGGAACACAAAATTGGTTGTTGTTATGAGAGCTAATATACTAGGTGTGGTGCTTGATGTTAGTGTGACAGAATAACAAACGTTGTCCTTGAGAACAATGTGTCCTCGATAACTCTTACAAGAAGACCACTTACATTACACACGTTACATTATATAATCATTCACTTTCAAATATTGGAATATCCTGACAGTTCAAATGTTGCACTTAGTTATGTACAGGCTCGTGAGAGGTGTTGTATCCTGCCACGTTTACTTGCTTATTTGTGAAAACACTTAACTTATTTACAAGACGCATATCTCACTTATTTAGTTTCTCTCATTTCAAAGATCCAGCACACGTATTTGGAACATGATTATGGTATCCCTCAAAATGTCTACAAACTACATTTTTAGAAGCTGAAACTACACAAATACAGCCCACATTTGTAAAACACTAACTACACTATAAGCATAGGTTAGACTTGACTACAAACTTTCCACAAATGTAACTGCAGAAGTCCCATAAAAAAGAGTAAAATGAAAACACTGCACGCTAGTCATGTGTGCCACGAACAGAAGCGCAGCAGTTACCTTCGAGTGTGCCAGTCTCAACATTATCGCTCCACTGTCTCCACTCATCAAATACGGACAATATCTTAGCTTTCTTAAGGGTTACAACCCTTACTTTAAGAGGGCGTGGTAGATAAATAAGCGCCGAGTTCTACAATTGAAATCTACACTTTTTGAAAGTCAGTACAGAAAAACTACAAAACAACAACCTTGATAATTATTTTGGCCAACTTAATAAGCAAACATCTACCCAGCATTATGCATTTGTTAAGCATGTTCTCTTGCGCCGCAATTAAATATACGAGATTTCATGGTCAGAGATTGTTCTTCAGAAAAACATTAACAGAGAAAAATGTTTGCTCAGAAAGTTGGCAAAAACTATTATCTGGGATTGCTGTCTATTAATTTTTGCAAATTGGCTTCGAGAAGACTACAATTCTGAACTGATGCTTCTAGCGCTGAATTATATACCATGTGTTCTTCAGGGTGGCGTGTGTGAAACCAATGTCTGCTGTGGATTTTGTCGATCGCATTAACATAAAGCATGGCCTTGCTTGGCCGGTGGAGGAGGGAGGATAGATTATCCTTCCAAAGAAAATATTAAATACTAATGTAATGAAAATAAGTAATATTTCTACCAGTGCTATAAGTCAAAGTTTATGTTTTGAAACCCCCCAGAATCCCTCCCCGCCTCATTATAATTGTTGATCGATATATCAGCCAGTGGACATACTTGTGCTCACAACTGCCACGTACAGTGCGTCAATGACATGAAGAAATATTTTAAGTATTGTCAGTTTACATTATCAGTTCACAATTTGTGGGGTAAATAATGTTTACTAACTTCACATTTATAGGCTTACGACTCCCATAATATTACGGTCACGTACAAAGTGCCTTGTACTTTGTTTTTCACAAATAATTGCCTGCGAGAGTTTGTCTGTGTTTAACGAACAACTTGTATGACGGTTGCTATAAATGGTCTCATATTTGGAGGTACGACAATCACAACGAAGTATGGAATACACAGGAGTACAGTCAGTGGCAGCACTGGTGCAGGGCAAGGTTGTAGTGACAGGGGTGAGGTAGCAGACAGGTCAGAGAGCGGGTCGCAGGGGTGTGCGCCCTAGCGTGTCCAGTGACGTCACATCGCCTGCCCTACTTGCACGCTACGTGCCTGTCTCCCCCAGCTCGTCAAGGTCACTCCACTACCTCACACACTCCTAGGCTACGCACCGAGCCAACCAGCCTCACAATACGCCTGTTATGATTTCACTTTACCACTCGAGATCGAGACTTCTTTCATACAGACCCCAAGTACGGTCGTTTCGCTCGCTGTCAGACACACTTGGCTTAGTGAGATGACCTCGCTGTAGACCAGACATTATTAAGGCCACCGTCTGACAGCTGACGTTAGACATGTGCTAAGATATAAGGGCGAACAAGGGCACTAACACCGTGCACTCTGCCCTTGATCACTTCATGAAGTAAGCTGCATTGTGTAGGGCTCGAGAAGAGTAAGTGGCTCGTCCCTTGCTGAAGGGGACATTCTTGGGTGCATATGAGTCCTTGCTGTGAATTGTAACTGCGACGTGTGTGACGTCACTTCCGCGAAGCAGTTTTGAAGGGCTTGAAGCACGGTAGGGTCCTTAGACGGTATGTTTCATGGAAAGTTACTGCGTGACTCAAAAGTAGTTCTGATTCAACTGAAGGGCTGAGACTCATAGTGGAGTAAGTCACAATTATTTAGTAGTGTTGTTTTTATTCACATTATTCACATTTTCCAAAAGAGTATTCTGTTACAAAAATGTCACTCAACTGAATTTCTACATTCCATTTGTGTATTGCAATTTGTGTGTGATAACAAATAATTGTTTAAGAGGAAACTATTTTAACTGACACCATTATAAATCTAAGCCCCTCAACTATCGTCATAAATTTGTGGAAAAATAGCAAAATGTTAAATCTGGATTTAAATATATCAGCGAGCCAAGTTGCAAATAAATGGCCGTTTAAAGTTACAATAATAGAATAGAACTAAGAGAGGGAGAGGAAATCCGCCGACCAGCGACATATACCGGCATGAGCAACCTGGATCGCCTTGGTAGGAGGCGAGCGGTCTAACCACTAGGAGCAAGTTATACTGACCTTACACTTGTCACGAGACTTGCTCTTGAGGAAGCCAGGTATCCGTATACCTCCTATGGGAACTTTCTTCTTAGCATCTCTCTCCTTCTCACACTCCTCTAGCGCCTTCTTCATCTTCTGTACCTCTCCTTCTGGTGGCCCTTCTTCCTCACCTTCCTCCTGCTTCTTGTTCTCCTCGTTCAATATCTTCTCTCTCTCCTCGTCCTCTATCTCCTTCTTGTCCTCGCTCTTCTCTTCCCCAGTGCTCATCCTTGCCTCCTGCCTGCAATCACAACAAGGACAGTATATAGCAAACATTCTCTTACACATTGCCCCACACACACACGTATGTATACGAGGCGAACGTGTTTTCCACCGCACCGCCCCTGGAGGACATACACCGTGCTGACGTGTCGCTGCGTGTTTGTAAAATCAAACGCGCTCAGAAAGATTAGATGTAAATATTGAAACCGACGGAGACGTACGTGTATCTGGGTCGGACTTGTATTTAATATTAGGATGGGGTTGTTGTCATAATTAGTATATTATGTGTTTGTGTGATCTGCGGCGGGTAGAAGCTCCCTACAGTTAGGTTGGAGTGCTCAGGGGTCATATAGTTTGTTACTTGGTGAGGTGATTGTTGTCAAGTGACCAGCTACACTCGGTAGTGTGTGATATTCCTACAACATTGTGTAGTGTATGCAGATGTTCCTGACGTAATAGTGAATAGAAGTCCATATGAAATAATAACAGTAGCGATGTTTAGCCGCCTTGAGCTGAAACAAAGGGCTATCAAGTCTGAGGGCCCAGTCCAGGGGAAGGGGGGGGGGGGTGAGTGGCCACCCCGCGTGCACACACCGGACACCATACTTCCTGCGAGCCACTTCCGGCCAGGGGAGGACCACCAGGGATGAGGGTCACTTCCGCCCTCCTTCATAAAATCATAGTCTACACGTCCGGCGTGACCAACCATGTTTGAATCAGTACTTTAAAAACTGTTATGTTTATAAATCTGTCTCAATGACACACGCATCTCTTATGTCATCAGTCAGAACCAATGAGGGGTATGTCGTGCCTCATGTTGGTGTCGTTTGTGAGTTGTTCCTGCACTTGTACACTGCTAGAACACAATACAAAGCTGAGTTAGTGTACGACATACTGGGCGAGGAGGCCAGCTCGCTCCCCAGACTTCATTACAGTCGAGAACGCCATAGAGTTCACGTCACATAGGTGTGCAGTAGTCTGTGTCCTAGGAGACCTTACTAGAAGGGACGATAATATCTGAGTGGCATCAAAACATCACATGTAATAAATAGGGGACCCTCATTTTTAGGGAAAACATTTCTGCAGCAATTTGTTTCAGTGCCACGTGTGTACCTATGTTTGAAGCTCTGCTAGCTGTTTGATTGGCTGGTATGAACTCTCACGTATCTTAACGTTTTACTGCAAATCACGCCAATCACGGGCTTGTGGTGTCGCAGTAAGCTTATTACGATTGGCAAAGTTCAAAGAGAAACAAACGTCTTCCCACGAAGACACTAGACCAGCAACAATACGGCAGATCTGCACATAACACTTCGAAACAAGCAATAATCAGAGTACCTACTTACATATCACGTGATCTTGTACGCCCTATTCCCGCTAGCCAAACATTGACCCGCCATTGCATTTTCAATGTCCCGCCACAAGCTGAAGCATTATATTTAAAAATTATTAACCTCCCCATGACAAAAATTAATTATAATTTGATAACTGACAATGCCTCTTTTGTAAATAGGTACCGTGGACACTGCCTCATAACTTTAAGAAGATAAAGAACAGTTTAGAATGTGCGAGTAAGTTTATCTTCCGCAAAGACTGTCTCTGTGTGACGGTGTGGAGTAATGCCCGGACTAAAGTTAAATATTGAGTACATGGAAAGTAATCAATGTTTAAATTATCTATGCTGGCCCGTGGCATGCTTTGAAGCAACGTTTTGGCCATAGTTCTGAAACGGTTGGACGGTCCTGCTGTAAATGATTATAAGATGCTGTAAATTGTTAGCCAGTGGGCACATTCGAGTATCTACAAGCTGTTGATTGGCTGCTTGCTTACAAAGTACTGCATCAGGATTGGATCTGTGCAAGTGTCACGGCATAACCTGACAATATTTAAGCGCCATAAAATATAGTTATTTATGACATTTTTGAGCGATGTGTTATACTTTCTGAACAGAATATTTCCCGACTTCAATTGACTGCATGTTAGAATGCACTAGCTTGTGTGTACTCACACACTGGCCGTATGTCCAAGCTGATACTCACTGCAACAAAACACAATGAATGAATATACCTACGCGGCTTAGTTACACGCAGGGCAGCAGAATACTACACACGGGACATTGGACACACGAATTGTTACTTTCCCTTTACCTTTTCTGGGTAAACTAACAGACATACAGCACACGCTCGCCAAGTTCCTGTGTAGCGACACTGAACATGAAGGCCGCCTTAGGTAAACGTACTGGGCGTGTTAGATTGTCAGCAGTTGAGAGCTATAAGGACAACACAGCTCGCCCATCATGTCCTCACCCTAGCCACTGAACTGAAGTGTTGTCTTCTCCTCAGTAAGTCACCTCCAGGAACATTCTATTGTGTCCTTCATTACGTAATATTACAAATAACGGCGTATGCCACTTTGAATGTCCTGCACATAGCATTTCATACCTGAAAATGACCAAAAAATAAAAGTAAATGTTCTGCAATTTGAACGACGAGAAAATAAACAAACTTGTAAGATGATTAGAAAACCTTAATACATATAACGTTCTTTGAATGCTGATGTCACAACGCAGACATCAGTCACACCAGCAGAGCTGTTTGACCGCCGCACACTGCAGGGCGGGCGGCCATCTTGCCAGAGAGTGTCACATGAAGTGAGGATGGAGCAAGGACGGAATGTAAGATATAAGCAGTACGTAGCAACGGCCGCCATGTTTGCAGGGATGGACCTCAGAGTGAGCATGGCCTTGCAGCATCTCGCCACGTATGTTTGCAATACGGGCAGGATCACGTGACGTGGAAGTATTGATCACATGTTTTCATACATCATAGTTTCTACCTGAAGTAGTTATCCTTACAATTGATAAGGTTTTTTATTTGACATTGGGCCTTCATTTGAACTCTCGCCTGAGCTCGTAGCTAATCTTAACAATAATTTATAAGTTTAAGTTTAACAATATAACATCAACTATATGCAATTTTTGTGGTATATCTGTTTGAACACGATGTGTTCTAAACCAGCCAATGGCCGAACACTTCGTGGATATATAAATAAACAAACGACGTATAACTGGGTGTAAGTGAAACTGAGACAGAAACATGCACTGGACTTCAGCACAGACTTGCCATCAATACAATGATATGATATGGTCACAGCTTAAGTATAAATATATCGGCGGTAATCTTCCACACTAGTCCAGTGCAGTGCTTGGCTCGTTGTGACGACGAGGCACTTGAGACGCGCTTCTAGGTCGCCCTTATAGCTTCGTCACTTGAGAGCGCAGGTAGGCGGCGTGTATATACATGCAAGTATTGACTTGTGAGCAAAGACATGGATGTAGCACCGTCTTGTACGAATGCCTTACATGCAGCTTTGCTTCATGGTCCGTGATTGGATGCCTCTTATAGGGCCCGCCTACCTGCTGTGAAAGTTGTGATGTACAGGTTCAGGAGAATGGTTTTTTGACAGAAAATATTAGTCGTGAGATTGTATGATTGACATATAAAATATATTAAGGTACCTCACACTAAGGGTAAATGGTTTCAGTTCTATCAGTTTCTTAAGTAATTAGAAAATAGGGCCTTAACATTCAAAATTAGTGCCTTTTCCGGGGTGTGTAATGCCGTTATTTTTTGTTACTTTAATTTGCTTAAAACAATTTAACCTTAGTAGATCTAGCCTTTAGCTTTCGATCCCCTGACTGTTTGTACCTTGTAACAACTGAACATTGTGAGGAAATCTTGTTCTTGTAATATGTGTCCTGTGCAAATATGCAGCCAGTGTTGTGGAAAATTGAAGGATTCGCGAGACCGAGCCGAGAGGACAACAGAGAGAGCGAGAGACAACCTCCTCCACAACATGGGTTGAGCCAATCCCGTTTTTGTGGGGGAAACTCCACGCCCATGAGGTCGAACATCCGCTAAGGCGCTAGTAGGCGGACCCCTTAACACTTCAGTCACAATATTGCATTGTACTATTTTTTGTCTTTTTCTCCATTTTGAGGAGAAAAAAATTTTAATCTGTAAAAACACCTCAAATTCGACTTACTTTGTGCCACATTACAGAAATGGCGACTCTGCTGGTCGTGTATAATGTCGTAATCTGTAAGGCAAATAATGAATGAAAAAAAAATTGTCACGCTGATTGTGGCGTAATTATTTGATAATATCTTAATCTCTATGTCTGTACTATTGTGCAAGATAAATATAATTTGAGGTATAGCAGCAGATTTTACATTTTTCTCACCAGAGTAAAAAAAAAAAAAAAAAACGAAAAGCAAAATTAATTTGTATTGTGATTGAAACGAGCCTCAAGAGTGTTCGTGGGGAAGAAATCATAAGTTTACATTTGTATGAAATAGTTGTAGTTTTGTATATGTTAGTTAGGAGCTTATTTTCCTCTTACGGGACGAAGTATCTCAGCCTGTTTTCCCAGAACGACATCTCAAAGTCACAATTGACATGTTTTTCGTTCCTATAAGCCGTAAAAAACAACGATGAAACTAGATGTTACGGGATACTGCTTGACATAGACTATATAAAATTACAATATAAAATATTTTTCTATATTTAAAACATTTTCTAAATGAACCAAAAAATAAAAAAATTAGCATTATTATTTTTAAAATCAAAAATATTAGGTACAGGATATTATATTATATGTCCAGCAGCAGCACGTGACATGCAGTTTCAATACGACTTTTCTCATGTCATTATGTTCATTGCCGTAGAAGACTTATAAGAACTAGTGGCTTTGAAATACCATAGTTAGGAAACTGGCTGAGTTGATATATTTGTTTGTAGAAGGGAACTGTACCTCGAAGTAACATGTACAATTGTATAACTGTTTCTACAAATATAAAGTTATCATTGATCCCCACTTGACCCCCTTTAACTCTCAGTGTCCAGGTATTCTACCAGCCAATCACAGACGTGTGGTGTCTCAGGAACATTGTCCTGACTGGCTCAGTCAAATGAGCGACGTCTCTACATAAAGTCACACTGCTAACCAATAACAATGAAGCACAGCTGCACTTGTGTACGTAAGACACTGAAACAAGCTGGTTCTATATTGTTTTAATTTAACCAAAAATTAGTTCTACTCTATCCCCTCCACACACAATGTATAGCATTTATTGTTTTTACTCGAATTGTCTTTTGAAGAAAACAGCCCCTCCCCCCACCACCTGGCAACTTACTTATTTATAGGGCCCGGTAGTTTTCGCGAAAAGATTTTTTCCCCACTTTGTTCCAGTGCCTTACGTGTACACCTGCAGCTCAACTTCATGATTATTGGCAGAGTGTTTTTGTGCAGAGTCGTTTTTCATTTGACTGTGCCAATCAGTACATGGACGACTGTGACATGTCACGTCTGTGATTTGCGGGTTTAACCTCTAGACGTTGTATGTTAGGGCATCCAATCACTGATTACAAAACCGAGATGCAGGTGAGCACGTAAGACACTGAAACAAAGTGCTGCAAAAATCTTTTCGCGAAAACAACCGGGCCCTACTTATTTAGTTTAAAGTAATTGGCGAAGTTAAGGCTCTTCTTACAATTGACCAAACATAGAAACTCTTAAGACAAACTTATATTAAACAACGACAGACATATTGTTCTGCATAGAAATGAATTAACCAGCGTGTTGTGTGAAATATTGAGTTGTTGTGATCAGGCTGAGTAATAGCACGTGCTGAAAATGTAATATAACATCGCTTGTTAGTTGTTTTATGGAACACGATCATATATCGCCACTGACTGAAGGACAACCTGAGCTGACGCTGCTAGTTCCGACCAACTTACACAACGTAGTAAGACAAACACTAAATATACGTGAGCTTAATTTAAACATACTTTGTTTATATTTCGTTCTGTGTACATTCGTAAATATAGAAAGTTCAAGATAAAGTAATCACGTTTGAAACCCTAGTTACATGTTTCCTATCAGGTAATTTGTTAAACTGTGTTTCTTGGCGGTGTGTAATCAAATGTGTCCATTTTCTTGTAACTTTCATGCCAACCTATAAGTTGACGAGCATGTGTGAACCGTGTCGCAAGGTTCTTGCCGATATCTGCAACCTGGTCTCACCTGAAGAGATCCAATACGATGAAAACAGGAAGACCAGCGATGTACCAATCCCCTGTCAGTATTAGGTGAGAATGTGGGAGACCGACAGCTGGTATCTGTCATGTTCAGGGGTGTGTCTACAGGACGTGTCAGCTCCGCTCAATACCTGGTAATATAGCTATATGGGTAAAACACCCATTATTATCTTAACTGTAAGACCGTCCAAGGATCAGAATAACATACTCATTCCATCTTCTTGGAACTCGTCATGTAAGGGCAGGTTGCAGATTTCAGCTACCACCTTACGACACTATTTACCCATTTTCGTCAACTTAACTGCAGAGGTTGGCCTGAAAGGTAATATGTATTATAAAATATGCATGATATATTAAAGTATATATAATATGTATTTTCCTGTCATTTTTAACACCACCAAAACATCCTGAGTGACAATCAAAGTGTACATTGTAATGTAGTTGAAAGTTAATGTCTAGGCTTAAAATACATTAGATTTTAAAATTAATATTCCATGCATGATGGTCTCCACAACTGCTCACTTTACTGCGAACCATCTATACTTGAGTTAGTGTTTTGTTTCGTTTCT